>PVJC01049209.1:0-12259 GCA_004026665.1 Murina feae | reverse complement strand
GTGGGGGTATCTCAGCCCAGCTTGTGACCTCTTGCAGTCTGGGATCTCTTGGGGGATGTCCACCTTCTGGCTTAGGCCTGCTCTCCAGGGGATCAGGCCTAAGCTGGCAGTCAGATATTCCTCTGGCAGCCCAGCAGCCTCGGGGGATATCCACTTGCCATTGAGGGGCAGGCCTAAGCTGTTGTCGGACATCTTTTAGGCTGCTGAGGAGGCAGGAGAGGCTCCCACAACCACTGCTGTATTGGCAGCCAACAGCATAGCTTGGGGCTGAGTAGAGCTTCCCCTGTGGGAGTGCACTGACCACCACGGGCAGCTCCTGCATTAAGCATCTGCCCCCTGGTGGTCAGTGTGTGTCATAGTAACCAGTCATTCCCAGTGGTTCTGTTGTTAGGGTCAATTTACATATTACCCTTTTATTATATAGGATATAGGCCTGGTGTATGGGTGGGGGCCAGCTGGTTTGTCCTGAAGGGTGTCCCAGATCAGGGTGGGGTTCCCTCTGGGGCTCCTGGCCAGCCTGGGTGAGGGGCTAAGTACTGTTTTCAGACTGGCCACAGCCCCTTTAGGTAGGGCGGTACTGCTGGGGTGCCTGGCCAGCCTGGATAAGGGACTGATGGCTGTGTGCAGGCTTGCCAAGGCCCCCTGAAGGGACCCTCACCCCATGAGGGTGTGGCCATTCTGCGTGAGGAGTTGATGGCTGTTTGCGGGCTGGCCACAGTCCCCAGTGACCCAAGCTTCCAGTGAGGCTGGCTGGAAGCTGGCATTTGGGATTTATCTTCTATAATTGAAACTTTGTTGCATTGAGCAGAGGCCACAGCGGGTCAGGGCTAACAGGAAGCTTGGCTTCCTCCATCGCTGGGGCAACCAAGCCTCCTGCTTGCTCCAGCTCTGTGGCTGCTGGCTGCCATCTTGGTTGCGTTAATTCACATATAGTCACTCTGATTGGCTTGTGGGTGTGGCTTGGGGTGTAGCATAGTGCACCAATTTGCATGTTTGCATGTTTCTCTTTTATTAGTGTAGATAAGAATGTGATAATTATCTCTTTTACTTCTGCAAAATAAATGAGCATTGAAATTTTTACAGGAATTGTATCTGTAAATTGTCTTGAGTAATGTTGCTAACATTAAGACTTCTAGCCTATGAACACGTCCTTACTTAAATTTATTTCTAGGTATTTTATTATTTTAGATACTACTATAAGTTTCCTCTTTAGATTGTTTACTCTTGATATATAGAAACACAACTATTTTTGTGTATTCATCTTATACCCTGCTACTTTACTGAATTTATTTATTAGCTATTTATTAGCTGTAAGTGTGTGTGTGTGTGCGCATGCACGTGTGCTTATATATGTATTCTTTGGGATTTTTCTACATATAAGATATGTTCTTAGAAAATAGAGATAATTTTACTTTATTTTCAGTTTGGGTTTCTTTTATTTATTTTTCTTGCCTAATTACTTTGGCTAAAATTCCAATCCTACATTAAATAGCAGTGGTAAATTCAGATATCATTATCTTGATCTTAACAGGAAAGCACTAAGTCTTCACTATGATGTTAATTGTAGGTTTTTCATATGGACCTTTTATCATGTTGAGGAATTTTTTTTATATTCCTAGCTGTTTTGGTATTATAATTTATTACATTGATTTATTTTCTCAAGTTGAATGATCTTTACATTATAAGATTAAGTTAAACTTGGTCATAGCATAAAATCCTTTTAGTAGGCTGCATTATACTCATTAATATTTAGTTGAAGTAGCTGTATTAATAGTAATAAGGAATTTAGGTCTGTCGTTTTCATTTCTTGTAGTGTCTTTGTCAGGCTAATGTCAGTCTCATATAATTAGTAAGAAAGTGTTCTATTTCTTTAATTATTTAAAAGGGTATGAGAAAAATTGGTTTTATGTTTATGTATGTTTGGTAGACTTTATCAGTGAAGCCATTTGGGTCAGGGCCTTTCTTATTAGGGAAATTTTGATTGTTGATTCAATCTGTTAAGCAATTATATATCTTTTTAGATTTTTACATTTCTTATTCAGTTTTGCTAGAATATGTGTCTCTAGAAATTTCTCCACTTCATCTATCCAATTTGTTTGCATGTAAATGTTCATAGTCTTCTCTTGTAATCTATTTTATTTTTACATATTCAATAGTAATGTCTCCATTCTCATTTATAATTTTAGTAATTTTAATGTTCTGTCTATTTTCCTTAGTAAATCTAGTTTGTCACATGTGTTAATAAAGAACCAACTTTAGGTTTAATTGATTTTATCTATTATTTTCTACATTTGATCTTATGTATATGCACTCTAACCATTATTACTTCCTTCTATCTTTGAGCTTAGTGTGCTCTTCTTTTTCTAGTTTCTTCAGGTACAAAGTTAGGTTATTGATATGAGGTATTTCTTTCTTTTTAGTATAGGTATTTATGGATATAAATTTCCCTCTGCACACTGCTTTTACTTTATTCCACAAATACTGGTATATTTTCTTTTCATTTTAATCCATCTCAAATTATTTTTACTTTCTTTTGTGTTTTATTCTAGGACCTAATATATTTTTATTAGTGAGTTTTATTTTTTTAACTTTCACATATTTCTGAATTTTTCAGGGTTTTCTTTTTGTGTGTGTGTGTGATATAGATTTCCAGTTTTATTCCCCTGTGACTGCTAAAATACTTTGTATAATTTAAATATTTTAAAACGTATTAAGACTTGTTTTGTGCCCTATACATATCTTATCCTGGAGAATGTTTCATATACATGTCGAAGAATGTTTGTTGTGCTGTTGTTGAGTGGAATATTCTTTATATGTCTTTAGGTTAAATTGAGTTACATTATTGTTCAAGTCCTATGCTTTCTTTTTAATCTTCTGCTAATTAGTCTATCAGTTAATGAAAAGGATTAAAGTCTCCAAATATTATTTTGGTAATTTCAATTTATTTTATTATTTGTTTTGTGTATGTCTTAAAACTTCTTTTGCACTTCATTTATTCTGTTATTGTTCTCCTTTGTTTATTGACAAAAAATGTTATCTCTAAAAAAATTGTAATGGCATGTTTGAATCCCTTCTGTTATGTAATAAATTTTGTTGCTCCAAAATTTGTATGTTGAAACATAAATACCAATGAGTATATTTGGAGATAGAGCCTTAAGGAGATAATTAAAGTTAAATGGGATCATAAAGGTGAGACTTATCTAATAGGACTGGTGTCCTTATAAGAAAAGGAAAAGATATCAGAGCTTTTTCTCTGCAAGTGCACAGATAAAAGGTCACATGAGGACACAGTGAAAAGTTGTCTGGTCCATGAGCCATGCAGAAAGGCCTCACTAGAAACCAACCTTGCTGGCATCTTGATCTTGTATTTATAACCAGTCTGTGGTTCTATTATTGCAGCTCGATTTTACTAATGCATACTGGTGGGGTACTGCTGAAACAAATACCTAAAACTGTGGAAGTGACTTTGGAACTAAGTAATAGGTAAAGACTAGAAGCTTAGATTTCTTTGAAGAAACTATTGAGAGAAATATAGAAATGAAAGGGAATTCTGGTGAGGACACAGAAAGAATACAGGGTAGTGTAGAGAAAGCTTCTATCATCTTATCTAACAAAACAGTAATATGCAAATTAACCATCACTCCATCACAAATATGGTGGCGCCCATAGCCACAAGATGGCAGTGCCCAGTCCTCTCAGCCCTGCCAGAGTCCTACAGTCCCAGCAGAGTGGTGGCCACTGAGAGCGGGCAGCATGAGTGGCCATCCCGCTAGAGTCCTCCAGTCCCACCCCGGACTCAGAGGCAATGGGCAAGGATGGGAGAGGGCTGGGGATGCTACATCCAGTCTGGGTGCTGCAGTGGGACTCTGTGTATGGATGGAATGCCTAGGCCACTTAGGGGTGTGGGGGAGTCCCTGTTTGGGGAACGAACATGCAAAGTGGAGCAGTGCAACTGCATGCAGCTCACCCACCTCCTCTGGAGGAATTCCAAGTAGAGAGAGGTGGGGAATGGCAGGCTTCAGCTGCGCCTCGCCTGTGGGTGGCTCCCCTTTCAATCACTTGCCCACATGCCGCAGGCTCGCTCCCTCCTTTATGTGGATTGGTGGCGCCAGCAGAACGCAGCCATCAATTCCAGATTAAAGGGCCACAGCCTCTTGCCCCAGGACAGGCAGGATGACTCATGTAGGAAACTAGGGTGATGCCCCCTTCCTGGCCTGACTTCCTGAAAACCAGACTATCCCAAAAAGGATAAGCTCTTTGCTATTGTACTGATCCATCACTTTTAAGCATCATTCGCACATTAGACACTTTATCCCTATTGTTAGAATGTTATAAAATAGATGTGTGCCTTTTTTAAACTTTATTTTCCAGATAAGGAGAGGTAGGCTCAGGGTCTGAATCCACACTTGTCTGTGTGAAAAGCTTCTGTTCAGCTCTGAAAGGTGGCCATGTGGCAGTGGACAACCATCTCAAAATACTAGATGGTGAAAGAAGGAGCTGGAAATGAGACAAAATAGTATGTGCACATCTTCAAAGGAAAGTGGATGTTGCTCCAGTGTAGGCACTTTCTAGGAGTCCTTGACAATTATCGGCAAGCTGCCATTCTGAAACAAGCAAAGGTGAGGAAGCAGTACAGGTAATGCAGAATGAACACTGCAATTTGGGCAGGTCAAGGACTTTGACTTAGCAATGTATTGCCATCAGAGTTGGGACATTCTGGGATTCTCAGAACTTTGCAGTTGATTTCTAGTGTTTGCTTCAAGAAATTTCAAGCAAATGCCATAAGATTTTTATATATTATAATAATAAATGTATAATATGCTAATTAGACTGGACATCCTTCTAGACAAAGCCAGGGCTGTGAGGGGAGCCCTCCTGGGTGCCAGAAGGAAGGCAGTGCTGGCAGCCTAGGGAAGGAAGGCCTACTCTTGCATGATAAGCCTTCCCTGCTGGCCTGATACATCTGTACATTTCAATGTGTATATTATCTATAGTAATAAAAGCCTTGGGAGCAATCAGACCAGCAGGGGAGGAAAGTTGGGAGCAATCAATCGTCAAGGGAGAAGTTAGGTGTCAATCAAGCTGGCAGGGGAGCAGTTAGGGGACAATCAGGCTGGCAGGCAGAAGTGGTTAGGAGCAATCAGGCAGGAAGGCAGGTGAGTGGTTAGGAGCCAGTGGTCCCAGATTGTGAGAGGGATGTCCACTGAGGGGTCCCAGATTGGAGAGGGTGCAGACTGGGCTGAGGGACACCACCCCCTATGCATGCATTTCGTGCACTGGGACGCTAGTCTTAGATAACATATATGTCATTATGAACACAGTGTTGATAAAAATATGAACATCAAAGCTACTTCTGGTGAGGTCCCCAACAGAAATGAGGACCATGCTATCGGAAGCTAGAGGGAAGGAATTTGATCTTTGTTATAAAGTGCCAAAGAACTTGGCTTAACTGTGTTCTAGTAGTCTTATTAAAGATAATGCATGTATGTGATAAAACTCTGAACATTAATCTGAAAGAAAATTTTCAGCAGAGTATTGAGCATGTACAGTGGCTTTTCTGTACTGCTTGAAGGAAAAGGCCAGCAGAGAAAGATAAGGAATTCTTTTTTAAAAATAGAACTAAAAGATTTGGAAAATTATGAGTTTATTCAT
Organism: Murina feae; assembly: GCA_004026665.1. Lineage (NCBI taxonomy): Eukaryota > Metazoa > Chordata > Mammalia > Chiroptera > Vespertilionidae > Murina > Murina feae. Next base: position 6,607 of record PVJC01049209.1, on the reverse strand, counting down.
ATTGAAAAAATAAGACAGCATGTTCTGGAGAAAACACCAAGATTATGGCTTCATAAGGAGATTACTGGTGGATTTAATCAGCCAACTCAGTTTAACCCAAAAGTAGAGATGAGATTATTCCAGCAGAAATAGCTAGCTGAGATTAAATGGGAAAGAGATAATGGGACAGAATAAAGAAAGGTTGTGGACTTCTGTGATTCTATAATATGGGACTGTAGAGTGTTCTAACATTGAGCAGGCATTATCCTTCAAGGAAAGAAAAAAACAATATTGAATGTGACTCAGATGTTATTAGAGCTATGCTCCCACCATAGGATGAAGGGGGAAGGCTGTTTTCTCTCTGGTTTCAGAGTATAGGGCCAACTCCTCTATTTCAGAGGGCCAAAATGCCACTACCCAGTGTCCAGGGGTGCAATCACCCTGCAGAGTGGACAGGAAGGACTCACCACCTAAGACCTCAGGATCAATGCTAGTATACAAGTAAGTAGTCCTGAAGAGACAAGTATTGAGCCAAACAGGACTATTCTGGAGCCTTAAGGTCTAATAGAATTTCCTTGGGACATTTTGAATTTGCTTGAACACCATTACCCCTTTCTTCTTCACAAATTTTTCTTTGAGGGAGTTGGAAATGTTTATTTTCTGCCTTTTCCACCAATGTTTTTGGAATTTTGAAACCACATACCTTGTCTTGTTTCACAGTTTTAAAGCTGGACAGAAGTTTTGCCTCAGGATGAATCATAACTTGAATCTCACTCATACCTTATTGAGAATTATGGCCCCTAGAACTAGTAGAAAATAAATGTCAAATTTGGGATGCTTGCAGTTATTAATTATTTAAATACTAGTGGCCTGGTGCATGAAATTCATGCATGGGAGATGGAGTTCCCTCAGCCCAGCTTGTGCCCTCTCCAATTGGGGATCCCTTGGGGGATGTCTGAGTGCCAATTAGGCTCAATCCTGTAGGATCGTAGGATCAGGCCTAAACCAGCAGTTGGATATCCCTCTCACAATCTGAGATCGCTGGCTACCAACCACTCACCTGTCTGCCTGCCTGATTGCCTCTAACTGCCTCTGCCTGCCTGCTTGATTGCCCTTAACCTCTCTGCCTGCCTGATTGCCCCTAACTGCCTCTGCCTGCCTGCCTGATTGTTTCCAATTGACCTCCCTTGCTGGCCTGATCTCACCCCCAGCTGCTCTTCCCTGATGGCCTGATATTGCCCCCAACTGCCTTTGCCTGCCCGATCACCCCTAACTGCCCTCCCCTTCCAGCCTGATCTTGCCCCTAATTACTTTCTCATGCCAGCCTAATCACCTCTAACTGCCTCTGCCTGCCTGATCATCCTTAACTGTTCTCCCCTGCCAGCCTAATCTCACCCTCAACTGCCCACCCCTGCTTGCCTGATCATACCTAACAGCCTCTACCTTGGCCCCCACCACCATGGCTTTGTCCAGAAGGAAGTCAGACATCCAGAAGAGGGCTGGTCAACCAGGTATAATTAGCATATTACCCTTTTAGTAGTGTAGATAGATTATATAGGATAGGATTGTTTAAATGGGGGGAAAAGCCTTTTTCATCAGGAGGAGATGCTCTAGGCAGACAAAAATACATAATCTCTATATTTGGACTGATAGCCAATCATATGCACTACACTGCCAAACCAGTCATTAAAAAATTGAACCACTTTCTTACACCTTACACCAAACATCCGTTGCCCTTAAAATCACTCCTCAGACCCCACCACCTTAGATCTGCCTTCGCACTCCACCAAGATTTGGCTCTGATTGGTCAGTTTCAATGCTAGTCAGCATCTTTGGGCCTATCACTGGGCCTAATCAGAGAGGCAGGGCTGATCAGCAGCCCCAGCAGATCCCGAGAGAAAGATTGGCATGGGTGCTGGCCAGGCTTGGGTAGAAAGGAGAGAGGCAAGTGCTGATCAACAACTGCCATGGAGGCTATGGATCAGACCCTGCTTCTCTTTCCAGGCCTCTCTTCAGGCCTGATCTGCAGCCCACTCAGCAGTCAGTGCTGGATTGTGGCATCTGCAGCAGTGGCAGTTATTGCTGGGTCACCATGGCAACTCAACACTGACTTCAGGACTGACTTCTGATTGATCAGCCTTCAGTCTTTTGGGATGTTATGGACCCTGGGTTTTTATATATTACACTTCTCTCTCTCTCTCTCCCTCTCTCTCTCTCCTCCTGAGATTCTTACAGTGCATATGTTAGTCTACAGGTCTCTTAGGTTCTGCTATGTTTTCTTCTGTTTTCTTTCTGCTTCTAATCCCTGATCATTTTAATGATCTTATCTTCAAATTTACTAATTCTTTCTTCTACCTGATCAAATCCATTATTGACCACTTCTAGTGATTTTTTCTTTTTGGTATTATAGTTTTTAGTTCCAAATATTAGACTAGTTGCTTTTTATAACTTTTATCTCTTTGTTGATATGTTTATCTTGGTCATGTATAATTTTCCTTAGTTCTCTGTCCATGTTTGCCCTTAATGTTTGAGCTGATTGAAAATAGTTATATTTAAGGATTTGTCTACTATTCCTTGTTACGTGTGATCACTGAAATATCTGTTCCTTTAGCTCACTTTTAGCTGAAGTTTCCACAGAGATTTTCTTGAATGCCAGGAAATGAAACAGGCAAACAAATGACCAAACAAACAAACTAAAAAAACAAAAATACTAACGAGGTAGAGATACAGATAGAAAAATGAGAGAGATAAAAAGTGACAAACATTGTGGTGTTCCTCCAAAGTTCAGTTCTATGTTGATAATCTGAATTTACATGGAAAATTAAAGAGAACTGGTAATGGCAACAATATAAATATAAAAGACAACATAAGTGTACTTTTGTTTGTAATATTTTTCTCCTCCCTATGTAAAAAACAAGATTGCTATGTATAAAGCAATAATTATAAATTTCTCTTAATGAGCATATAATAAGATATAATTTTACCACAATAAAAACACAGAGAATAGAAATAAAATGAAGCTATATATGAGCAATAGTTTTAAAAATTATTAAAATTAAGTTAGTGCTAATCCAAATTATTGTAAGTAACAATGTTATTTGTAGTCTTCAGGCAACTTCTAAGAAAATAACAAACAAACAAAAAAACAGTAAAAGAAACAACAACACCCCTACATAGTCTGGCTTACTTGGTTGGATCACCATCCCATACACAAACAGGTGGCAGGTTTGATTGTAAGTCAGGGAATGTAACCAGGTTGTCAGTTTGGTCCCTGGTCAGGGCTTGTGCAGGAGACAGCCAACCAATGTCAATGTTTCTCACATCAATGTTTCTCTCTCTTCCTTCCTCTCTAAAAAAAAATCTATAAAATAAATGACAACATAATTAAAATAGTACAATAAAAATATGTTTAAAACAAAAGAAGGCAGAAATGAAATAACAACTAAATAAAATGACATAAGACACATAAAAATGATATAAACCAAATAGCAAAATGGTAGATGTAAATACTACATTATCAGTAATTATTTAGATTAAAAAGGAATTAATATCACAAACATATACAAGAAATTGACAGAATGAATTAAAAAACCATGATCAAGGTATACACTGAATCTATAAAAAACACTTTAATTTCAAAGATACAAATATTTTGAAAGTAAAAATATGAAAAACATATCAAGAAGTAACACAAAATAGGGCCTGAGTAAATAAATTAATACTAGATAAAATAGAGTTTATAACCATAATTTTACTAGATAAAAAATTGATATCCTAATAAAAGAGTAATATGCAAATTAGGCATCACTCCATCATGAAGATGGCCATCCCCATAGCCAAAAGATAGCGGTGCCCATAGCCATATCCTATCTAATGAAATAGTAATATGTAAATTAGGCATCACTCCATTACAAAGATGACTGCTCCCATAGCCAATAGATGGTGGTGCCCATAGCCACAAGATGGCTCCACCCAGTCCAGCTCAGCCTCACCACTGAAGTGGTAAGGCCTGTTAGCCAGGCAGGTGATGGGGGAGATGGGGGGGGGGGCCTGAGGGGCAGAACAAGTGATCAGAGAGAACTGGGTGTCCCCTGCCCAGGCCAGAGGCCTTCGCCAGAGGCCTCACACATGGGCAAGTGCAGAGCCGGTAATTGGAAGGATATGAGGGTACCCTACCCAGGCATAAGGCAGGAGCAAGACCAGAGGTCACAGGGGCCTGAATTTTGCAGAGCCAGTGAACAGAGGGGCAGGGGCGGAGCCTGCGATTGCAGGGGCCTGGGCACCAGCGGAGCCAGCAAAGAAGGGGTGTGGGGGTCCCCTTCCCAGGCCTGCAGCCTTGGGCAGATGCTACCAGTGGGGCAAGGGTAGAGCTGGCAATGGCACGGGGCAGGATCAGAGCTAGTGGTTGCAGAGGCCTGGACTCTGTGAAGCTGGCGATTGGAGGGACTTGGGGGCCTTCTGCCCAGGCCTGCAGCCTCAGTCAGAGATTGTAGGCCTGGGCAGGGGCAGATCCAGTGATCACAGGAGTTTGGGGGTCCCCTGCCCAGGCCTGTATCCTCGGCCAGAGGTTACAGGCCTGAGCAGGGCTGGAGTTGGAATTGGAGGGGCAGGGGTAGAGCCGGTGATCAGAGTGAACTACGGAGGAAACATATTTTCTTACTGCTCATTGGCTAAGCTCCCTATATGCCACTGGTAATATTCTTAGTAACTTGGGTAATAAGAATCAAAAAAGGCGATCTAAGGTTTTTCCACCACACTCCTGGAGAAAAAAACATGAAGGTCTACTGCTGGAGGGCTAAGAAATGTCATATCCTGCCCTGGCCAGTTTGGCTCAGTGCATAATGCCTCAGTCTGCCGACTGCAGGGTGTGGGTTCAATTCTGGCCAAGGGCATGTACCTAGGTTGCAGGCTTCTCCCCAGGTCAAGGCATATGCAGGAGGTAACCAGTCAAAGTGTCCCTCTCATCTTGATGTTCCTCTTTGTTTTTCCCTTCTCTTCCACATTCTCTAAAAATCAATGGAAACATATCCTCAGGTGAGGATAAAAAAGAAAGAAAGAAATGTTATATCCTATGAAAAACACATCTTGTAAATGCCTAAATAAAGTTGTCATTTTTTCATGGTGAAGGGACTGGAGTCTGTGTTGATGAAAACACCTTGGTGGCTGTGATGACTTGCAGTGGCTGCAGCAGTGGGGTGATGGGGCTGGTGGCTTCCCCTGATTAGCCTGGTTGCCTCCTAAAAAAGGAGGCCAGATTGTGGCTTAGGCCAACTCCCTAAAGGGAGCAGGGAGCGGGACTAAGCCATCAGTAGGACACCCCTTGAGGGCTCCCAATATGTGAGAGGGGGAAGGCTGAGCTGAGGAACACTCCCGCAGTACACAAATTTTGTGCACTGGGCCCTTAGTTTCGTAATGATAAAAGTATCCTATATAGTAACGAAGTAATATGCAAGTTAACCATCATGCTCTCTCAGAGGCTGGCTGTCCCTATGTGGGCACAAGATGGCCACTTCCATATGAGCACAAGGTGGCCACACCCATGTGGACATAGGTGGCCATCACAAGATGGCCTGCATGAGAGGTCAGTTGTGAGTGATCAAGCCAGCAGGGGAGGGCAGTTGGGGGTGATCAGGTCAGCAGGAGAGGACAGTTGGGGGTTACCAGGCCTGCAGGAGAGGGCAGTTAGGAGCAACCAGGCCAGAAGGTTAGAACAGTTGGGGGCAACCAGGCCAGCAGGGGAGGGCAGTTGGGGGAATCAGGCCTGCAGAGGAGGGCAGTTGTGGATGACCAGGCCTGCAGCAGTGGGCAGTTGGAAGCAATTGGGCCACCAGGGAAACAGTTAAGCATCAATCATGCTGGTAGGGGAGTGGTTAGGGTGTGATCAGGCTGGCAGGCAGAAGCAGTTAGGGGATGATCAGGAAGGCAGGCTGCCGAGTGGTTGGGTGTCAGCAGTTCCAGATTGTGAGAGGGATCTTCCATATTGGAAAGGGTGCAGGTTGAGCTGAGAAACACCCCCAATTCCCCAGTGCATAAATTTTATGCACTGGGCCTCTAGTTAATATATAAAAATATTTAGTAAGTAAAAAGATATATGCGTCTAACAATAAAACCAAAATATGTGAAATTTTTATGCATTAGGCCTCTAACACACACACATATACTAGAGGCCTGGTGCACAAAAATTTGTGCACTCAGGGGGTTCTTCAGCCCGGTCTGTACCTTATTGCAGTCTGGGACCCCATGGGGGATGTCCACCTGCTGGCTTATGCCCGCTCCCCAGTGGATCGGGCCTAAGCTGGCAGTCAGACATCCCTCTGGCAGCCCGGGAGCCCTTGGGGATGTCCACTTGCCAGCAGGGAGCAGGCCTAAGCTGAAGTCAGACATCCTTAGCATTGCTGAGGAGGCAGGAGCGGCTCCTACCACCACTGCTGTACTGGTAGCCATCAGCCTGCTTGTGGCTGAGCAGAGCTCCTCCTATGGGAGTGCACTGACCATCAGGGGAAGCTCCTACATTGAGCATCAGCTCCCTGGTGGTCAGTGTGTGTCATAGTTACCAGTCATTCCCAGTGGTTCTGCTGTTAGGTCAATTTGCATATTACTCTTTTATTATATAAGATAGAGGCCTGGT
>PVJC01049208.1:0-12256 GCA_004026665.1 Murina feae | reverse complement strand
AATCTATTTTCATAACTTGTTTTTCTAGTGATCTGCAAATCTCCTTTGACCTTCAGTTCTTAACTAGATGTAGGACTTGCTTTTAGCTAAGGCATTAAATTTATTGTGCTTTTCTATTCAGCATACATTCATCTAAACCAGCGGTTTTCAACTTTTGGGTCATGACCCCTTTGGCGGTGGAACGACCCTTTCACAGGGGTCACCTAAGACCATCCTGCATATCAGATATTTACATTATGATTCATAACAGTAGCAATATTACAATTATAAAGTAGCAATGAAAATAATTTTATGATTGAGTCACAACATGAGGAACTGTATTTAAAGGGCCAGAAGGTTGAGAACCACTAAACAAATACAGATTTTAGATAATTATATTTATAAACTAGAGGCCCGGTGCACAAAATTCTGCACTGGGGGTTAGGAGAGTTCCCTCAGCCCAGCCTGCACCCTCTTGCAGTCCGAGAGCCCTCAGGGGAAGTCCGACTGAGTCAGACATCCTTAACACTGCTACAGAGGCAAGAGAGGCTCCCACCACCACAGCTGTGCTTGCCAGCAGCACTTCCTCTGTGGGAGCACACTGACCACCAGGGAGCAGCTCCTGTGTTGAGCAGGATCAGGCTAAAATGAGCTCTCTAAGATCTCCTAAGGGGTTCCAGGTTGCAAGAGATCACAGGCCAGGCTGAGGGACCCCACCAGTGCATGATTGCTGGGCTGGGACACAGGAGGTTGGCCAGCTGGGGAGGGAGCACAGGAGGGCTCCATGGCATGTCCAGCCCATCTTGCTTAGTCCTGATCAGTCAGATCCCAGCAGCAAGCTAACCTACTGGTTGGAGTGTCTGGCCCCTGGTGGTCAGTACACGTCATAGCAAGCAGTTGAGCAGCCTTAGAATATCATTAGCGTATTACACTTTGAGGGTTGAACGGACTACCGGACAACCAAACACTTAGCATATTAGGCTTTTATTATATGAGATACTTTCTTATAAATTGGTCATAAATGTCCTAAGAGAGAGTACCTCAGAATGGAAGGAGGGGCACAAAGGAAGGGACTTGTTTGGTTTGTTTTTGATACTATCCCGACTCAGGATGTTGTGATTGGTTATGAGAACATGAAGAGATTTGTCAACTGGAATTCATCTGACTCAGTGGAATGGATATGTTTCTTGTGACTATTGGTGGATAGAGACAGTGGTTGAAGAATCTCTTTGTCTGTGTGTGATGCATATCAAGTTTCTATTATTATGCTTAAGCCAGCACCAGGCCTGAACAACTAGACATTTTTTGTTCCTTTTCCATTGTTCCCGCTAATCATTATGGTTTGTCTTTGACTACAAAGATATGTGCACCTAAGAGGAATCTCCTCATTTTAAAATACATTTTTATTGATTTCAGAAAGAAAGGGAGAGGGAGAGAGGATAGAAACATCAATGATGAGAGAGAATCATTGATTGGCTGCCTCCAGCACACCCCCTACTGGGAATCAAGCCACAGCCTGGGCATGTGCCCTTGACCAGAATCAAACCTGGGACCTTCATTCTGCAGGCTGACGTTCTATCTACTTAGCCAAACCAGCTATGGTGAATTGCCTCGTTTTATAAGAATTCCAGTTGTATCAGAATAGAACCCCCCAGTGAACTCACTTAATCTTAAACACCATTTTAAAGATTATTTCCAGATATGGTCACATTCTGATATACTAGGAAGTTGGATTCTACCATATGCATTTGGAGGGGCATAATTCATTTCATAATAGTCACTATTATTAACACTTTTATGATTATAAAAAGAAAAAAAAATTATTAACTCATTTCATCCTCACAAAAACACAAGAAGGCATTTTATTAGCCTTAATTTATAGATGAAGAGCAGGAGGTTAAATAACTTATCAAGTTTACACAGCTGCTAAATGGTGAAGACAGAATTCAAACCCAGACAGATGAATTCCAGTGCTTATAACTAGCTTATCCAAAAAAGTTGAGAATTATAATCTTGAAAATATTCCCAAATTCTTTCTCATTCCCTCTTCACCCCCTCCTCCTTTTTCTTTCTTTCTTATATCATAACTGGCTCTTTCAACTGGCTTCACCACTTAGTCACACTTAAGAGTCTATCTCCTTTGGCAGAAGCATGAAAACTGATTTATCTCTTAATGAAGAAAATGAATTTTCTTTTATTCTTTACTGATTGAGGTGGACTGGCTGTACTTCTTCCTCATAATCCATAATACATTGCCCAGAAGAATTTCTAAGGATCCATGTATGCTTTGCCCAAGTATAAATTTATCTGGGCTCTGAAGAGAGTTTATTTAAAACTAGAGGCCCAGTGCACAAAATATGTGCACAGGTGGGGTCCCTAAACCTGGCTAGTGATCAGGGCCAATCAGGGCTGGACTGATCAGGGCCTGCTGGCTGGGGAAGGGATAGGGCACAGGCCCCAAGGAAGGAACCAGCCTTTGGCCCCTCTGGGAAAGAAGCTGCATCCGTTGCCATTCACCTGCAGTTCCCTGTCCAGCCCATGGCCTGAAGGCCCCAGCAGGGTCAGGAGAGGAGGCAATGGTCACTGCACTGGGTGCCAAAGGAACAGATGATGGATGCTGACACTGGAGCCCCACCACCATGAGGTTCCCACCTCTCCTCCTCCTCCTTCCCTCACCACTGTGCTGCTGGCAGGAAAGATGGGGCCTGCTAGCCAGGGGGAGAAACGGGGAAGGATTGTGGCAGGTTTGCTTGCCAGAGGGAGGGACAGTGGGAGTTTGGCCACTAGGCCCAAGGAGGGAGCCAGCTCTCGGCCGCCCCGGGAAAGAGATTGCATCCATCGCCACCCACCCATCAGGCAATCAGGGCCTGCAGGCCATGCGGGGGGAGGTTGTCTATGGGAGTGCACTGACCACCAGGGGCAGCTCCTGTGTTGAGCATTTGCCCCCTAGTGGTCAGTGCGCATCATAGTGATTGGTCATTTTGGTCATAACAATCATTTGATCATAACAGTTGCTTAAGCTTTTATATATGTAAGAAGATTGTGATGAATCCAATTTATTTAGTAAAAGTTATAATTCTAAATATCTACTAAGTCATTACATAGGTTAATGAGCAAAAATTCTAATATTAGACTTAATTCAGGATTGATTCTCATTCCCTATTCCCTTCCTTACACCCTACAGAAGCCATTTCATGCCAGGTATTATGGGTGAGTTGACTTGATAGGCTGACTGAAAATGAAGACCTTCCACATGGGTTTTCTTTGTTTGTTTGTTTCTTTGTTTCTTTCTTTATTTTGAGAGAGAAAGAGTGGAAGGGAGGCAGAGAGACAGAGAGAGCAAAACATTGATGGGAATTGATGTAAGAGAGACTGATCAATTGGTTGCTTCCTTCCTGCACATGCCCGAGCCAGGACCAGGGACCAAGCCTGAAACAGAGGCACGTGCCCTTGATAGGAATCAAACGTGGGGCCCTTTAGTCTACAGGCCAACACTCTATCCACTGAGCCAAACTGGCAAGGGCCCAGATCGGTTTTCTTACTGCAGGGACTGCTTTCTATTCTCTGTCTCCTGCCTTTGAGACTATCCAGGGCAGGGACTGTAGCCAGGAGCTGCAGCCTGACACCTGGCTTTTTCTGACCAGATCATCAGAGGGCACAGGGTTTGCTTCCCCCCACCTCTCACTTGAGCCACATCCTTTGTCCTTCCCTTAATTCCTTTACTTTTTCTCTCAAGTTTCCTTTGGAATCTTCCTCCCCATTGAAAAGCCCTAGACATCCCACCTACTCAAGAAAAAGAACACCAGAGAGGGAACTATTTGATGAGTTGGAGAGTCTGTCAGAACAAGTGCAATCACTGATGGGCAGTGAGAATTCTTTCAAGTCTTTGTGAGTAAAGTTATAAATGTTTCTAGTCATCATTTCAAAAGCAACCTCCCTACTCGGTACCCATTCTTTCAATATTTCACTATAATTTTTCATTATTATTCTAGGAAGTCATTTGGATTAAAATAGGATGTTTATAGAAAGTCCCCTTGCTTTTACCCAATAAGGTTTTTGGAGTCCTAGACATACTTCTGCCATGAACTTAGAGCCCTTATACCAAGGAATGCTGACTGCTTTCCTAACTGAGTGCCAGCTCACCCGCCTGCCTCACATTTCTGCTCATAGGTCTTTATTTTCTTCAATTTTTCTTTACTATAAAATAAGGATACAGAAGTGAGATGTGACTATACATATAATTTATACTGGATAAATTCATGTTATTTCTCTTCTATTATTATTTTGAAAATTTCCCCAGCCTCCTCTCCTCATTTGTGACCATTATTTCTACCAAATGTTTTAATGTTGAATCGTTAGAAAATAAATAATATATATATATATATAATTTTAATGTCTCCCTCATTGTTAATATCTTGACTACAGTACAACTAAAACTAGGAAATTGATGTTGATACAACCTATAGAGCTGATTCTGATTTTATTAGTCATATGTGGGCTTGTTTGTGTGTGTATAGTTTCCTGTAGTTTTCTCATGTGTAGCTCTGTGTGACCATGACTACAATCAACATACTTAAACATATGATCACCACAAGATTCCCTTGTCGTACCCCTTTGATAACCACATCTGCCCAGTCTTACTATCATGCCTAACTCCTAGCAGCCACCAATCTGGTCTTCATATCTATAATTATGTCACTTCACAAATGTTACATAAGTGGATTCATGAGTGAATCCAAAGTCTATATCCGCTTGAGATTGTTTTTTTGCATTTAGCATAATTTCCTTTGCGGTTTATCCAAGTTGTCTATATCAGTAGCTTTCTTTGTAACTATCTGGGTTGTTTTCAGTTCTGGACTATTAAAAAAGAAAAAGTAGCTGCTATAAACATTCGTGTACACATTTCTACATGATTAAAAAAATTCTCTGTGATGTATGTCTGGACATGTGGTAAGTTGAATTTTAATGTGGAAAGTAACTCTCAGCTGTTTTCCAGAGTGGCTGCACCATTTTACATTCCCAAAGACAATGGAAGAATGATCTAGCTTCGTTAGTGTTATTCTGTTTTGGCTTTTTTGATAGTTGTGTTCTAATATTTTGGTTTTAATTTTCATTTCTCTAATAACTAATGAGGATAATGACAATGATTGTGGTGATAGGAATATTTTCCCTCGCCCCTTCTTTGAGTTTGTGGGGAGACCCTGCTTTTGTTGACCCTCACATGATGTTGAACATCTTTTCATGTGCTTAATTTTCACCTGTATATTCCTTTCCATTAATTGTCTATGTGTACCTTTTGCTAATTTTTAATTGGGTTGGTTTTATAATTAATGCTGAGTTTTGAGAGTTCTTCATATATTTTAAATACAAGTCCTTTTTTTTGTATAGATGACTTGCAAAAATTGTTTCAGCTAGGATACCTCACTTTTAAAGAAAATGGATATACTCTACTGATTCATAAAATTAAAACAGAAAGTCCGAGGATAGTAGCCACATGTATAGTAACAAAAAAAATGCTATCAGTTTTAAAAGTATATTTATATGACATAAGGAAGAAAATTAAAAAGAATATTGATTATTCAATTGCTAAGATTTATTGTAAAGAAGTAATCAGAAAACTTTAAGTTGCATGTGGCCTAACAATATGAGTTATGTCTTTGCTTTTAATAGTCCACATTTAGACTCAAACCTTAACAAATCAGAGGTATTCACAGTATGACCTACTACTTTCTAATGTTGGTCTGAAAACTAGTTTTTAATGAGTCCATGACACGTAAGATAAAGAATTGAGAGTAAGCATTAAACTTTTATAGCAATCGGAAAAGTAATTTTCTATCGGTTGAACTTAATATTTAAAAAATAGCCAGACCAGTGTGGCCCAGTGGTTGAGCATCGTTGACCTATGAACCAGGAGGTCATGATTAGATTTCCAGTTGGGGCACATGCCCAGATTGCGGGCTCAATCTCTGAGGAGTGAGGGGCTGTGCAAGAAGTAGCCAATCAATGATTCTCTCTCATCATTGATGTTTTATCTCTCTCCCCTCTCACTTCCTCTCTGAAATCAATAAAAATAATATTTGGAAAAAAATAGAGGCATGTATTTGATGCTTTTTTTTTCTTTTTTTTTTGTCATTTGTTTTTATTGACATTTATTTTAATTGGTCATAAAAGTAGACTGAAGACTGAATTTTTTTAAAAATTTTTTTCATCACAGATAGTTTAAGAAGCACTGACTGGTCCAGGGCTTCCTAGTCTACATCATTTCATAGCACAGAAAAATAAAATATTGGTAATTTTTTCAGAGGAAATTGGAGTCAAATCATGGGCATTTAATTGGTTTTAACTGGGTTTGAATAAAAATATTTTATACTATATATTTATGATAAAAAGCATCATTCAAAATAGGAAAGACATTAATTATTTAACCAAATAAAAATATTTTCCCATTATTTTTAAATGAGAAATTTGAGTTTATTTCTGTGAAAGTGACCCTTTGTATCAGGACACAGACCTCAATTTATATTTAAGGAATTTAACAAGTTTTCCCTTTCTTCACCCAACAAACAAAAACTAGAAATTATTTGTTGGAGAATGCTAATTGACTTTTAGTTCAACTTGACTGTTTTCATGTCAAACACCTCAAAATACTCAGGATGCTCTAGTTTGCAGAATGGTCATGCTTCAGTTCCTTGACCCCACCACTCAAAAGGCTCAAGAACAAATGGGCAGAATTTTCTGATGTGTGGAGACAGAAATGGAGGATGCTCCCTGGAGCTGCTGTGACTGAGTCCCCCTAGCTGGTGGCCTCCTTTCCTCTCTCTCACATCTAGCTATGTGTTGGTCTTTTCAGCATGTTCCTTGGCGCTTAAACTCCTTTAACAGCGCCATGGCCTGGGACACAATGGGCACGTGGTGAGCTCTGCAGCTGCTTGCTGATGAAGACTCCTCCAGGTAGGCGAGCAGCTCCTGACCTTTTCACCTGTCATCACAGAACAGCGTGTGTATAAGGCACCCATTCTGCTCATAGCTGATCAGAACAACAAGCCACCTCCTTAACTGCTGCCCTACTCCAATGAGCACCAACTAGGGCTGGTCCCAGCCAGAGCTGCTGAACCAAATTCTTCCCTACTCTGTCAGGCCCTCCCAAGTTGCTGCAGGGGCAGAAAAGATCTCCTAGATCTTCATTTTGAGTCTCCACACACCTGTTTGGAAGCTCTGCATCAGGCTATATGCTCTTTAGAGCAGGAATCATCTCTACCTTGCTCGCTGTAGTACCACAAAGTCCTGCACAGTTATCTATCGCATAGGATGTACTCAGTAGGGACTTGTTGAATGAATGAATTTCCATTAACATGACTGGTTACGTAAGTACGGCCTGTCCATTCATGGAATACTATACAGCCTCTAAATTGAATGATATGTATATTGAAGGAGGCTGTCAATAAACGACATCGGGTGAAAAATATCAAATTGCCAAATAGCATACATAATAAACCCAATTTACATAAAATATACATGGATTTGGTTGTACATATAGAGATGCCATGAAAAATGTTAACAATTTGAATTTGGTCTTGTTTTAAACGAGAGGCCTGGTGCACGGATTTGTGCACCAGTGGGGTCCCTTGGCCTGGCTTGCACCCTCTTGCAATCCAGGATCTCTGAGGGAATATTAGACTGCTGGTTTCAGCCTGGTACCTGAGGGCCAGGCCGAGGGACCCTATCAAAGCACAAATACATGCACTGGGCCTCTAGTATGTGTATAAGATCTTTGGTTAATCTCCTCCCCCCACCCCTTCTCTCTGAGATTCATCAATCTGTTCCATGTTTCCATGCCTATGCGTTAAGTGTCTACCCCCTGGTAGTCAGTGTGCATCATAGCTACCAGTCAAGCAGTCAAACAGTCGAAAGGTCACTTAGGCATATATATATATATATATATATATATATATATATATATATATATATATTAATAAAAGAGTAATATGCAAATTGACCATCACTCCAAGACACATAAGCCATGCCCACCAACCACACCACACCCACCTGCCAAGCCATGCCCACCAGCCAATCAGAGCAGCTATATGCAAATTAACCCAGTCAAGATGGCGGCCAGCAGCCACAGAGCTAGAGGAAACAGGAGGCTTCTGTTGCACCAGGAGTAAACTCCCTGCCTAAGCCGGCTGGGTCTCTGCTCAAGGCAACAATGTTTCAATTATAGAAGCCATGGAGCTGAAGCAAACAGAAGGCTTCGTTGCCTGCCTAGGCCTGGGCTCAAGGCAACAAAGTTTCAATTATAGGAGATAAATAAATCCCAGAAACCTGATTCTAGCCAGTCTCGCTGGAACCTTGGGTCAATGGGAGCTGTGGCCAGCCTGAAAATGGCCCTCAGCCCTTCACCCAGGCTGGCCAGGCACCTCAGTAGAGACCTGAACCCTGAAGGGACTATGGGCAGCCTGAAAACGGCCCTCAGCCCCTCTCCCAGGCTGGCCAGGCATGCCAGCAGGTGGACATCCCCTGAGGGGTCCCAGACTGCGAGAGGGCACAGGCTTGGCTGAGGGACTCCCCTGAGTGCACAAATTTTTGTGCACCGGGCCCCTAGTTTATATATATATATATATATATATATATATATATATATATATATATATATATATATATTCTTTCTGGTTGTTTTCATCTTTTAAAGTTCTTTACATATACTGAGTTTCTAAGTGCTTTATAACAGTGATATTCAGTTTGAAAATACCATGGAACACTATGACTATTAATAACAGAATTCAAAGAGAGAAAAAACTATTACTCCAGAATATTTATCAGGCAAGATCACAATTCAATTATAACAGCAGAATTTGAACATTTTATATAAGAAAACTTGGGAAATATAACAAACATTGTGGGTAAAATCAGACAAGTCAAGAAAGAAAGTACTCAGAGGTTGAGAACTTTGGGAAAATAACTGGTGATGACCATTGAATCAACTGAACATACAACCAAGGTTGTGTATTTCCTTCACTTCAAATTCAGTTTCCTCATTTTTTAAAGATTTAACTTTAAAATTTTATTGAAATTGTACATATAGGATGATTATAATACTGTAAAATTAATCCTATTTATAGTGCTGGAGTATACATGTATGTACATTTCTCATATTTCCTCTTCATCTTTCTGACAGTCCATCTTTTTCTCCATATAAATGCACAGACAATATTTAATGAATCTCGCCCAGTGCTAACTGTAGTTATATTATGGTGGAAGGATTTGGGGTCACCTTCTTTGTATTTTTTTAGAATTATTTGAATTTCTCATGACAAACTCATGTTTTTTTTTAATAAAAAATAGTAAGAAAAACTATTTTTGTAAGAAAAAAAGGATGCCATAAAATGATGCCATTCTTACATTCCAATAGCCTCTCAAGACTGTGACCACATTTTAAAAGAAAGTATCAAACTATGCAACAGATGGCATTCTTGCAATGCAAGAGTCATTTCCTTAGTTTCTCTGAAAACCAAATATATCTGTAACTAAAAATAACCTCTTATTCTGATGTCATTTATGTTTCTGAGGTGGTAAACTAAGTAAGACCTTCTAAGTAGTCACACATAATGTTTGCTTTTTAATAGAATCATAAAAGTTTGAATTTTTATAAGAACTTAGGAGTCACCAAGCCCCATTTAAGAAATGGGAAAGTTAAGCCTGAAGAGGCTAAAAGCTAACTGAACTATTATAACTATATTCACTGAAAAGTCAAGGTAAAACCTGTCTTCTGAAATCAGCCTAACTTAGGCAAACATTACATACTTGGGGCTTTTTCATACTATGGAGATGAATGTTTTACCTAATGAAATACTGTTTTACCTGAGTACATAAAAAGAATTGCCCTTGTGTTCTTTTAGGCCACCTTTAATTGAACTAAAACTTTAAAAGTCTGTGACATAAATCGTGAAAAGAAACTCTCTCTGCACTGTACTATCAACAAGATTAATATTGGGGTGCTGACAAAGTGTGTGATTTCTTCGTTATTGTCCTTGTCTGTGTTTTGTAAATTTTCTATAGTTACATTCATTATTTTGAAATATTAAAAGAAAAGGTTATGACTTAAGAATCAAAACCTAGGAATTTTTATTCTTAGCTTCTTGAGAGAAGTTTCTTTATTCCAGAGAGGATAATGAGGCCACCCTTGCTTTATGAAAGCTATAGGAAATCTGAAAAATCATTGGTAGAAAAATAACTTTCAAAGAACCTGGTCAGTGTTCGAAGGATCCGGTGAGCAGCAGTGGGGACCAGCAGGAGAGGAAGTGATTCGTCATGTTCAGGGGCATCAACTCACGAGCCTGAGTCATGGCTCGGCCTCCCAGGAGCTGCGGCTCCAGCTGCTGCCACCGATTCACTTTTTTCCAATACGAGCAGAGGAATATTCATCTGTTTCTGTGGTGATGGAGGCTTTCACAATGTCCTCTGGCCAAAGCAATGAAACCACAGCCATAATGATTTCAGACTCAAACTATCCAGCAGCAGCAACAACAGCAAAAACACAGCAGCAGCCAATTCCCAGATTCACTCATGTGAATGCTTCCTAAGTTATTAGCTAATTATCAAGGGGATTTTTTTTATGGGAAACCGTAGCAAGAATGTTGTGGAGCTTCTGTGGATGCTGTTTTTCTTTGCTTGGATCTGAAGAAGAAATGGAATGCCAGGGCAGTAGAGTTTATGCCTGGGGAGCAGGGATAGAACTGTGAGCATTCTAAGAGGGTCTTAGCCTGTGGCTTTGATGCTAATTAGTCCCATGACTCTTGGTGAGTCACCTAACCTCTTCCTATCCCCTCCCACCTATTCCCCTCCAAACCTCCCATTAGAGAAAAGGATGATATGTAAATAAATATCCTCAGAGTGTTTTCTTCTGAGACATGCATAATAGATGACTTTTGCATGTGACATTGTCTCTTGAGTGAATTCATATTTTCACATAAAAGAAAACCTGTTGGGAAATAAAGCAAATAATGTGATAGGCATACCAAGGCACAGATAAAATAGATCATGGGTTATGTTGAATTCCCTGTATGTGAGTTAGAACTCCATCCCTTCTCTCCCACTGAAGGAAATATATTGGAATGCAAGTGAATGAGAAAGGTGAAATTATAAGAATAAATGGGTTCCACACTAATTAATATGTCAATAATTCTGGCTGATCTTAACGCACAATGAGTTTTTTAAATTCTTTATTATTTAAAGTATTACATATTGTATTACATATGTCTCCTTCCCCCCCCCATTGACTTCTCCCCAGCCACCCCCATACCCCAGCACATGCCCTGGGGAAGTGAAAGTAAGGCACAATGAGTTTTTATACATCAATAAGAAAAAAAAAACACAATTTTTCTAAAAAGAACAAGTGAAAAAGGGCATTTTGTAAAAACAGAACTATATGTGTATAAAGAGACTTCAAAAGGTCCTCAAAATTACAGAAGAAAAAATTTAATTTGTACTATTTAATAATTTACTCAGTCACAGGGCATAAGTAAATAGAAACTCCTGTATGAAAATGCTGTGTGGAAAGATTTTGTTGATACACATAAAAATTTTAATGTATGTATCCTTTGAGCATCAATTCCTTTTAAAAGAATTCACCACACAAATACACCTGCTGAATCATTTGAATTGCATCATATTTTTAACAAAAATACGAGTACCTGTCGCCTAATAAAAGAAATAACACTTGTCTTGATGAACCTAGATGTAAGTTCCAGCTCATCGTATGTGGAAACTTGAACAAGCCACTTAAACTTTCTTGGTTCTCAGTATTACTTTGTACTTTATAACACTATCTAACTTACAAAGTAATTGTAAAGATTGAATAAGAATAGGGAGGCAGAGAAACTTTGGAACTTGTCATTATTGATCATGTTTTTACCAAAACCATCACAAATGAAATATTGCAATTGCATTCTAGCTGATGAAAATAATCAAATACATATTCCTTTAAAAATAAAACAGAATGGATTCTTATTTTTACTAAAATAATTTGCTCTTGGATTGCTCCATATAAATCTTATTAGTTATATGTCTCAATAATACCCAGTAATAAAGCATCCGTTTAAAGAAGATATACCTAAATCTTTATGAGGCACATTTAAAATATAGTACAAAAAACATCACTTCAAAATGAATGTTTCTCTATATGTTCCAGAGCAGTAAAACATTAGTCTCATGTTGCAGTAACTGAATTAAAGTGAACTGCTTTATATTAGGGGGGAAAAAAAACCTGTATTGATCTTTG
>PVJC01049207.1:0-12249 GCA_004026665.1 Murina feae | reverse complement strand
AGGGGAGGTGGGCGGAAGGGCAGGGGAAAAAAGAGATATATGTACCAATCTTTGTAAAACTTTATGTAATAAAAAAAAAAAGTCAGAGGACAAAATTAAGAGGTGAAAGGACCACATCTCCTTCCTCTTATGGGCATGAAGTGGAGGTCGCACAGATCACTTCTGCTCAAAGTCTACTGGCCTTAATTGAATATTGGTGCCACCTGTCTATAAGGGAGTGAGGAGTATAGTTTTTTATCTGGATGGTCATGAGTCCAGTTGAAAATTCTATTACCATATAAGAAGACAACCCATATTAGAGAACAACTTGTATTCTCTGCCGTACTATGCTAAACATCAATATGCTCTTTAGTGTTTAAGCAGTGTTTTCTAGCTGATTAAGTATTCCTTGATTCAGATATTTGGTCTTGTTTTGCTTTTTGTCTGCAGTATTTAGTATGAATAGTAAATGCTTGATGAATATTTTAATACATAAAGCTAAGGTAGTAGCTAGAAAGTCTTATGACTCTTCACTGAATCATTTGCAAATTATCAGGTAACTTGAAATTTGCAGAGTGTTAAAATAGTCAAATATATCAGGACTTGAAGGTTAATAACTATAGACAGGGGCCCTTGAACAGGAATTCATCAAACTAATTTTTGGAGATAACCTCCATACATCCAAATCGTAGGTATCTGGTTGAGCTAAAAACTTCACATATTCACTCAACTTCTGTTACTTGGGCCGTCTTATTGGTAAGAACACTGAAATATTCCAGCATAAATTGTATGTTTTCTATGGTTGTTGTAACTAATGACCACAAACGTAGTGGCCTAAAGCTTCAGAAGTTTATTCACTCAGTTTTGGAAGCCAGAAGTGTGAAATCAGTTTCACTAGGCCAAAATACAGGTTCAGCAGGTTACATTCCCTTGGGAGGCTCTAGGGGAAAATTCATTCTTGCCTCTTCCCACTGCCAGTGGCTGCCTGCATTCTTTGACTCATGGTAATATCACTCCAGTATCTGCTTCTGTTTTCACTGCCTTATTCTCTGTTGTCTGTGTCAATTTTTCCTCTGTCTTTCTTAAAAAGGGACTTGTGCTTGCATTTGGGCCCATCTGATAATTCAGGATAATGTCCCCATCTCAAAATCCTTAATGACATCTGCAAAGATTTTTTGTTTGTTTTTTCATGTAAGGTGATGTTCACATGTCACAGGTCAGAACATAGGTATCTTTTGAGGGAGCCATTTTTTTTTTGCTTATAGCGGTAATATTATTTAATTTTAGCCTCACACAAATTTCATGTTATTTTTTAGGAAACTAACATTCAGAGAGGCTAAGTAACCTGCTCTAGATCACCAGCCTGCTCTACTTCTCTTTTTCTTCACTCTTTCCCTATACCACTTGCAAAGTGAAGTAATTAAATGCTCAATGACTTAGAACAGTAAGACAGAATGCCTCTATTTCTTGTTCTCATCATCAAGTCATTTTAGGTAGCACGCCTTCTCCTTCCTTATGAGCCTTCATGAGGCCTTTTGTGACTCTTTTTTTCCCTTCAAGGCTGCCTTAGTGTCCATTTTATCCTCACTTCAATTATGTGCAAAGTTGGGCACCCAGGAGGGGGACCACATGCCCATGCAACTCATACTTGTCATAATTCACTCATGGGACAATCAGGGAGTATCACGTTCCCTTTATGTAACTGGGTCCAGAACTCTTCTGGACTTTGGCATTACAAAGTTGGGTTACAAATGTCATGAGAACAGACTCTCTGGCAAGATATCTAACATTACAGCTTCCAGTCTCAACCAGATATAGCAAGAGACTAGCTTTTCCCAGGGTATTTTAGTGCTTCAGGTTCTGGTCCTAACTGGAATCAAGTGGTAAAACAACTTCCAAGTAAACATTCAGAATGTTAGTGAAAAAGTTTAGTTCAGTATTAATTGCATCAATAGGTGAAGTTGGGAGAATGGGAGGTGAAAATAAGTGGAAGGAGAACGGGCATATTTTCCCCCTAAATTATCCCTGGGTAAAGGCACATGTTGGAAAGGCCTCGCTGGCTCTATTCAATATCTGATACGTCATTTCATAAACAGTTATGTGCAGAGGTAAGGCAAGCTCAGCTGTCTTGTTGCTGCACTAATGTGGTGGCTTAGCCATTTCGAGTTAATTGTTAATTGAGCCAGACATTATCTGCAATGCTATTCTGAGAGGTAGAAACACACACACACACACACACACACACACACACACACACACACACACACACACACCGCTAGCATCTTATTACCCTTGTCATCAAGAAGCTTTAAAATTTTTTTTATAATGGCCATAAGAATGACAGATATGGGGCTATTTTAAGAACAAAAAATGCCTTCTGTTTTTGGTTTACAAATAATTTTATCTATAAAACTAAAATCAGCTGGGAAGGATCTGCCGCATCCTGGAAATTGCAAAGGCTGGCATCCAGCAGCACCCTCTCCGTGACACTCATTTTGCTATTAAGAGAAGCCACTTAACAAACCAATTGTCAACAGGGGGAGATGAAAACACAATAGTTAATCAGGCTTTACAAGGTCACACGTCTAATTCGCATTGTAAAAGGACCCCATTAGTGCCTTCTTTCCCTTGTTCTTGAATGTAGTCTCTTTCCAAATTGAGGGCTCACCACTTTGGATCTCCCTACAAGATAGCAGTCAGTTAATAAAGGCTGGAAGTACTATTTTCCTCACTGAGGACCCCCTTTGGAGCCTATTAACACCCTCTTCTTTATGACGAGCAGAGCAAGTAGCCTCCCCTGACATGTGTTGGCACTTTCTAAAAGGTCATTAATGCTCCATATTTCAGAGTATAACAAACCCAGGAAGGCTCACAAGGAGCCCAGCAGGGGTAAAATAAAAACAGTGAGTAATTTACAGAGGTTTTTGTCTCACCTAGGCAGTGCATGCCCAATGAGGGAGGGAGGGAGGGAGGGAGGGAGGGAGGGAGAGAGAGAGAGAGAGAGAGAGAGAGAGAGAGAGAGAGAGAGAGAGAGAGAGAGGATTAGCCACCTCCTCCCATGAGTTTGCAGGGTCCTGGGGATTTCTAGGTAAAATATAGAAAAGTGAGCTTTTAAGAAACATACTTGATCAAATATTTGTGCTGTAGAAAAGCAGTATGGTAGTGGTTCAGATTCCTCTCCTTGCTCTTTAGAAAGAATTTTCTACATGGGTGGGTCTTTTCTTTGCCTTCTGCTTATTTGATTATTTCTAAAGCTCTGGTGATTCTTTGATTGAAATAGGAAATTGAAGGGCAAATCTGGAGCTTCATTATATTTTCACATTTCGGAGACATTTAAAAAAATAAAGTCATCTTATATTTTCCAGGGGTGCTACTTGCATTTTAGCATGCTGCTAACATTTGCATTGAACACTAGGTTGATGGGGTTTAGTTTCTTAAATTATATGTGAAGCTCTGAGAATGAATGTAGGGAGTTATTTTTTAAAATAAACTTCAGAGTATTATCACAAATATGTATACCTGAAGTTCACTTATATGTCTTTGCAGAGCTGACCAGCCATTGACCTTTGTGTGTTTTTAAAGGGAGATAGATACCACATCAACTAAAACACAGCGGTGGCTTCTTGTGTGCGCAGCAATGCAAGGGTCATCACCACTGGCTGTTCACCCTGGCGAGGTGTTCCTGTTCTTCCTGTGTTCGCAAGCTTCTTTCTGTGTGCTACCCAGCATTGGAAAGTGAGGATTGTACTGAAAGTATCCTCTTCCCATTCATACTTCTGGCAATGATAGGGATGTCCATGGCCCATCCTTTACCATTTTTCTGTCCTGACACAGAACCATAGAGGTAAGCAAGAAGCGACTTGAATTACAGATGAAGGAAGGATCCTGCAACAGCTGCCAGACCATTATTTCTTCAGATAAATAGACTAACTGGCAAGGGTCAGGGAGCTTTTTGGTTTTTTCTGGAAAACATATTTTTATTGATTTCAGAGAGAAGAAAGGGGGAAGGGGAGGGAGGGAGGGAGGGAGGGAGAGGGAGAGAGAGAGAGAGAGAGAGAGAGAGAGAGAGAGAGAGAGAGAGAGAGAGAGAATGGAAACATCAATGATAAGAGAGAATCATGGACTGACTGCCTTCTGCATGTCCCCCACTGGGGATCCAGCCCACAACTGGGCATGTGCTCTGACTGGGAATTGAACCTGGTTCATGGGTCCATGCTCAACCATCAGCCACACCGGCTGGGCGAGGCCCAGGGTTTTCTTTATCCTTTCTCAGATTCAGTTTTCAAGGTGACATCATGTGTTCCAATAACCACATTGGTTGCCTAGTATATGACAATTTGGATTCTAAGGAAACAACAGTGTAAAATAGACAGAAATCCACATTTGTGTGTGTGTGTGTGTGTGTGTGTGTGTGAGAGAGAGAGAGAGAGAGAGAGAGAGAGAGAGAGAATAAGATATACTAGTAAATTTAAACACTATGTTATTTTATATATTTCATTATTACATGAATAGTACAAAAGGGAATAGACTTCACCATTTAATAGAAATTACCATTTAAGAAAAGACTTGAGGAAGGTACTTTTTCTACTAAATTGATAATTGGTGGATAACATCTGATTATTTCTATGAAAGAATTTACATTAGCAGGATTAAACAACTTTCATTTCCAGTTCAAGATAAATATGTCAAATGCCTTAAGGAATTTATAAACAAGTCAGTAGAGTGGGTAGAGGAGGAAGAGAAGGGAAAGTCGATGAGAGGAGAGAGGTCACCTTTCATTGGAATGATCAGAATTTGGTTTCATTAAACCTGAGGAGCAGGTAGTTTAGATATTTGAGAGAGATACTCAGTAGGTATCAATTTCCTAGATAAATCTATGAAGAAGCTTTGCCTCAAGACTGCTGGTAATTTGGTAGAATTTAGGGATATTAATGCTGGTGATTGTGGCTCTGATGACTACCATTAAGCATAGCTCATAAAGAATAGATCAGGCCAAGGATCTTGCTGCCATTTTGCCAGGCCTCTAGAAAAGGAAACATACCTAGTGTTTGGAGTCTGTGAGTTCCCGCATCCTGCTGACCGTTATGCTTGACTCCAAAAATGCAAGCCATCCAGAGAACATTCTGGTTAATACTTTGTTTATTACTGGTGAGGACTTTGTTCTCTTATTCAGGTAAGGAGGGTTGGCCTCGAGAACTAAGTCCTTTGGTCCCTGTAGCTTCTACTTTCCCAGTCACTAGAGTGCCTGGCTCCTTGACCTCTTATCCTCGACCCAATCCTGATTTTGGCTTTTTATAAAGTCATGGAAAAGAGTGGAAATGGTAACTTGTCTTCATCCTGATCTATTTATTGTACCCCTTATCCACATGTGAAAGTGCTCCTGAGGATTCTATGTAGTCCTCAATCCTTCCAGAGCTCTTCTTGCCTGGTGATGCATGGCTAGAAGAAGACCCAAGTTTAAAATAGAAGTCAGACATGGACACCCTCATGTAGATCTTAAAGAACATGATATTCCATCAAATGGAGATACTATAGTATAGTTACTAAATATTTAGTAGGAGACACTGAGTTTGTTTCTAGTTCCCTTAACTCCCCTTTCTGGTTAGAGGGAGATGAACCTTTTCTATTCCAAGATTATAAAAATGTTTATGCTTTATTACAATACTACTTTTATTTTTCTTTCTTTGTACACTTTTATTCACTTACGTTTTATTCTAGTATTTATTTATTTATTTATTTATTTATTTATTTATTTATTTATTTGATTCCTCACTGAGGGAATATTTAAATGTAGGAAAGGAGAGAGAGAGAGAGAGAGGGAGAGGGAGAGGGAGAGAGAGAGAGAGAGAGAGAGAGAGAGAGAGAGAGAGAAGTGAGAAACTTCAGTGGGTTGCCTGAAGGGTCAAACCTGAAACGCAGGCATGTGCCCTGACTGGGAATGGAACCAGTAACTTTTCAGTGCACAGGATGATGCTCAACCAGTTGAGCCAGGGGGTGGTTTATTTTTTAAATTTAAGTGTTAACCTTTAAGTATTTATATTGTATTCAATAATCTTATGGTTGATTATAAAATATTCATCCTTTTTTATGAACCATTTGGAGTTTATTTTGGAATATTAAGTGAAATAGGAATACAACTTCTTATTTCACAACTATAAATGCTAATCCATTTTCCAAAGACTGCTTACAATTTCTACTAGTAGTTCTCTCTCACCCCTGAATTTGAAATGCCCATTTTATAATGTACTAAATCCCTACATATTTTTGGATATATTTCTGAATTTTATTTATTTTGATGTTTTTATGCCATTCCTGTATCACCAGCATACTCTTTTATATAGTGGTTAAATAGCTTTTATTAATTTAACATCTGACAGGACAAATACCCTTTCCTCCCTCACCCCCCTGAATTTCTTGGGTATTATAACATACTAGAAATCCTGTGCATGAAAATTTATGCACTGGAGGGGGCTTTCTCAGTCCAGCCTTCCCCCTCTCACAGTCTGAGAGCCCTCGTGGTGGGAGACAACCAAGCGATCAGGGGAAGGTGACATCCACTTCACACCTCTGCTGCTGCCACTGCCAGCAGTGCAAGCCTTGGCTGGCCCTTGTTACCTGAGTCTTGGGCGGCCTGTGCTGGGCAGCTGGGTAGCTGGGCAGCCGCCATCCAAGGCTTGCCTGTGCCTCAGGCCAACACTTGCTTATGCCTCAGGCTGACCCTGGGTAGCTGGGCAACTGACAGCCGAGGCTTGCCTGTGCCTTGGGCTGGCCCTGGGTGGCTAGGGGGCTGAGGGGACTGGGTGCCGCCATGTTGTGGCTGTGGGCACAACCATCTTTGATAGCAGTCAATTAGCATATTCCCTCCTTATTGGCTGTGGGCACTGCCATCTTTGAGGATGAGGCAGTCAATTAGCATATTCCCTCCTTATTGCTTTTGGTGCTGCCATCTTTGTTGAGGGTGGGGCAGCTAATTAGCATATTTCTTCCTTATTGGCTTTAGGTGCCGCCATCTTTGCAATGGCATGAGGGTCAATTAGTATATTCCTTCTTTATTAGATAGGATTTGTATTTCCAGGTGAAATTTTTGAATTATTTTGTCAAGGCTCAAAAATAATTCTTACTTGGATTTTTAATGTGGGTCATATTGGCTATAACAGTTAAAAGGAGAAATAATATTTTTCTATTACTACTTCTAATCACCCAAGAAACAAAATTCAAATTTTTTTATTGTTTTCCAGCATTTTTTGTTTTCTTCATACAGTTAGGATGTGTTACTTGTTAGCAACAGAAACAAAATCTAGTTATTATAAGCAGAAGGAATTTATTCGGAGGACATTGGTAGCTTAGAAAATTGCTAAAAAGTTGGAGAACTAAGCTCAGAAAAAAAGGCAAAAATCAGGGAAGTCCTGGTAGGAACCACTTGGAAGTCTTATCTGGGAGTTGAAACAGGAGAGGTGAACCATTTTCTTTTTTAAAAAAATATTTTTATTAATTTCAGAGAAGGAGAGAGAGAGAAACATCAATGATAAGAGAGAATCATTGATCAGCTGCCTCCCGCATGCCCCATACTGGAGATCAAGCCCGCAACCCAGACATGTGCCCTAACTGGGAATTGAACCATGACCTCCTGGTTCATAGATTAATGCTCAACCAGTGAGCCATGCCAGCTGGGCATGGACCATTTTCTTATGTCCTTGTCTCACACTACTTCAAATCAAACTCCTCTTTTGTGAGTTTGGTAGCTAATTGCTTAGCTTTTTATTATGTGTCCAGATCATGACATAAAAGACTTGTATAATTCTGGTGAGTCTCTGTATTCATGTAACAGGTGTCACACCTGAGTCTAAAGTCTAAATGAAAGATAGGCCCTAAGAGCTGGTGACCTTATCCTCAACTAGGCTTCCTATGTTTTCTTCTACAAAAGTTGAGACAGGACTAGTGATTGCAGTCCAAAGCTATGTAGACATCCAAGAAAAGATTGGAAGGATATAATAGAAGGCAAACACCACGTAACAAACTCTACTGAGCAACGGAGTGCAGAGGAGAGTGAGATGACAGAAGTCGATCTGGGTGTACTGTATGATTGCTGTCTGAATGTGCCTTGTTGCATCCTCTCTGACAGCATAGTCAACCCCATGTCCCTTTATTTAAACACTATATATACAAACTAAAATAATTTGGTTATACAAACTTTGCATGAATGTAGTTGCAAAGGAGGAGTCACTGTTTCCGTTCAAGTAGTTAGAGATGATTATTAAGGGTTTAGATTAGCACTGGGGCTAGAGAGATGTTTGTGCAGATTGTACACTGTAGTTTCAGGGATTGCCCTCCATATAGACTGTACTCTACATATGCAACCTTCATGGCTGTGCTTGGTCACTCTGACCAGAGTCACCATCAGTTGGGGCAGTAGGGCCAGCAGCATCCCAAGGGAGCACCTGTGGTCTAAAACACAGCAGCCATGAGAAGGCACGCAATGGGCTGGCCCTACCTGATGGTCAGGTGTGGACAATGACCTGAGAAAGATCAATGGCCTAAATTAGAGTGGAAACTTGAGAGCTATGCCACACCCCTGGGAGCTTCCAGAGATACTGGGGTTGAGAGGAAATATCAAAAGGTGGTAGAGGAACTGCTGAGGTCTGTGAAAATGAAGAGAAGCTGGGTGTGATAATGTGACCTGGTTTTGTAGCCCAGGTTGCAGCCGCCTGGAGTTTTTCAGATTAATTTTCTAAGCAAACACTATTAATTGATTTTCAGACCTCAGCTTTATGGTTGGGTCCTAGTTTTCCTTTTTGGACTGAAACCCCTCATTGATGGGAGGAGTGCTGCTGCCTGTTAAATCCTCCATGTGCTGTCTGTCTGTAAAGGAGTGTGCAGCCAATTGGCCTGGCAATTACTGCCGTAGTGTGTTCTTTCTGAACCTTGTTAACTGGCACAAACAGTAAAGTGAAGTGACATTAAATGGACTGATGAGCTGAGTTCTCCACGATAAACCACCAGGAAATAATTCTTGGCCATGACATTCAAAGAAAGAGGAGAAAAAGAAAATGATGGTTTTAAAGAGACCACATAGAGGAAGAGACAGAATAGTGGAAAAAAATTACTCTTTCAGCCTAATCATAACTGGATAGACATAATGGGAAATATTCATAAGAAATATTTTTGAAGGTGGGATGTTTTTTTTTTTAATATATTTTTATTGACTTCAGAGAGGAAAGGAGGAGGAGAGATAGAAACATCAATGATGAGAGAGGATCATTGATTAGTTGCCTCCTGCACGCCCCCTACTGGGGATTGAGCCCACAACCTGGGCATGTGCCCTTGGCTGGAATCAAACCTGCAGGCCAATGTTCTATCCAATGAGAAAACTGGCTAGGGCAAGGTGGAATTTCTAAGTCCACAGAAATGTCAGTATCTGAAAGGCCCTATGGCTCTAGCAATTGATAGAAACTGACAAAAATGAAACCCCTGCTACTGTCATCTCTGAAGTCCAAGCAGAAGAGTGTGGTGATGAGCTCATGAAATGGTGAAGACATGAAGTTGACTTGGGCCAAGAGACCTGGCTGGATTTTTACTCTTTTTGAATATCACCTGTCTGATATCTTGCTTGACCACACGGTGTTCTCACCATGCTGTACCCATTTTATCCTGAGCATTTGCATAAGGCCCTCAGAAAGGAAGACCCTTTTCTTTTCATTAGGATGGAAATGGGAGGTAACATAAAAGGAAAGAGGAAGTTATTGGCCTGGTACCCCACATGCTGTTTCTGGGTAGAAGTAGTAAGGTGGATCTGCAGTGGCACAGTCAGGAGGGCTTTGCCTGTAACATTGAGGGCCCTTAGGGTGGCTAATGGGAGGAGAAAAGAAGGCTTTCTGCTTTATGGGGCCATTTATGAGTCTCATGGGAAGGAGTTCCTAGTCTTTCATTGGCTAAGATACCTGTTCACAAGTAACGTCATCCTTTCAAATAATAACACTAAAATAATAAGTACTCATTTATACCTGATATCAAACTACTGTGCTACTGATTAAAAAAACTTGCTTCCTCTTGCTTTTACTTTAAGACCTAAAGGTGACAACTAATTTAGAGGATAGACTGGTGCTCAAGGGGGAAATATCTCTTTAATGGGTGACAGTTGATTGGAAGGATCATTCTATACAAAGAGATTTGTCTATAGACCCCTACTTTGTCTGTGCATATATTCCCAAAGTGGACGCCCATTGGGAATTTATTTACAATATTATGCTAGTGTAGATATTATGCTAATGTAGATATTATTCACTCTACATTACTGTCATGTCCTCTTCTCCTACTGCCCCTTGGCCGGTCAGGATCTAAGGTTAGGCCAAAGGAATTCCTTTTACTTATACTCTTTCAAATGCTCTAATCCTGTCACATTTTAGTCTGCTTCACATTTACACTCTAACTTTTTTTGAATGGTTTTCTTTTTCTGGAGATCTGAGAAGAAAAATACGGAGCCTTCTGTGCTAGATTATACCTTACAGCTTGTTGCTCGTTCCAGGTACTGAATGGGCTCCATGCCTTTCTCTTGCTTGTAAACTTGTCAGCCATGGAGCCCATTGAGTATCTGTTCCAATTAGAGCAATTGCTTTATGGTTTGTCCACACTGCTGTCCATCTCTGACTCATTTTTATTGGTGTCTTGAGTCATTTCCAGAGATTGTTCTAACACCAGGCTTTTTTTCTTTCTTGGATTTCACTCTTACTTTGTTGGAGCATGTCTTCAAGTTGCTTCTTCAAAAAGACTGCAGCAGATATACTTTTTTTTTTTAAAGAGATGTTTTACCCGGCCCATGTTGCTCAGTGGTTGTGTCAACCTATGAACCAGGAGGTCACAATTTATTTACTTATTATTATTTTAATTTTTTTTATTGGTTTCAGAGAGCAGAAGAGAGAGAGAGAGAGAGAGAGACAGAAACATCAATGATGAGAGAGAAGCATTGATCCGCTGCCTCCTGCACGCCCCACAGTGGGGATAGAGCCCACAACCCGGGCATGTGCCTTGACAGGGAATCAAACCGCGACCTCCTGGTTCATAGGTTGACGCTCAACCACTGAGCCACACCGGCCGGGCAAGAGGAGGTCACAATTTAATTCTTGGTCATGACATATGCCTTGGGTTTGAGTTGCGGGAGGCAGCTGATCAATGATTCTCTCTCATTATTGATCTCTCTCTCTCCCTCTGAAATCAATAAAAATTAAAAAAAGAGAGCAATGACTTTATTTTCCTATTACAATTGACTGATAATTTAAAGAAATGTAAAGTAATAGGTTCAAAATAAATAGTCCTAAAACTCTGAAGGGGCCTGGCTTCTACCACCTCTTTCTGCATGTATTGTAGGCCATGCTCCTCCCTGGTTTTCTCAAAACATGCTTCTATATCCTATCTATCTTCAAAGAATTTGTGGTGATCTCTCTCTCTCTCTCTCTCTCTCTCTCTCTCTCTCTCTCTCTCTCTCTCTGTTTTTTCTTTCTTGTTTTACTGTTAGGGATTTATTCCCTTTAAAAAAAACTTTTATCTTTTATTATCAATTTAATTATTTAACTACAATCCTGCAAGGAGAGAAGATAAACTTCTACATTTTACTTGTGCTCAAGCCATCATTTTGAAAAAATAAACAAAATCTTGGCCTTCACCTGTAAAAGTGCAAATACCTTTGGGGTAAGGGTGAAAGAGGTAGCTAACTTTATCATGTGGTGTGCAGTCCAATAACTAAATTATTCTGAACAGCTTGAGAGAACAGTGAGTGAATCAGGCCGTGTACAGGATGTATAAACAAGTCTTCAGAATATCTCTTTGCTTTGGAACTGAAAGGCTAACTGTGGTGGTAAGTAGGATTTAATCCTAGCTCAGGGATAATTACTTCAGTGCTGTAAATCCTGTTTACAAGTTACTATTGATTTCTGTTGTCAGCAGTGTCACAAATATATCTATGTATATTAGATCTAGCTATATAGATATATCTAGCACTGCCATATATTCACATATCTGCCATATATATCCATATATATTTTTATGTACACATGTAACTATATGTTTAAGCCTTAACTGATTTCATTTCTGACATACTTTCTAATTTCTTCAACCTCATAATAGAATGTCTAGGTATCTAATCTAATAAAAGAGTAATATGCAAATTGGTGTCACTCTGTTATACCTAAGCCATGCCCACCAGCCAATCAGAGTGACTATATGCAAATTAACCCAGCCAAGATGGCAGCTGGCAGCCACAGAGCTGGAACAACCAGG
>PVJC01049206.1:0-12264 GCA_004026665.1 Murina feae | reverse complement strand
CTCTGTGTCCCACGGTAATTGCTGCAAGCAACGCTGAGAGAAACCCGTTTTGGATTTCCCCCTGATGCCAGTCTCTGGGTGTCTGTGGGACCTCCGAAACTCGTCTGGAACTGGAGTTCAGAGCCGCTGGGAGCTTGTGGCTCTCTCCGTTTTGGAAAAGAACCACGACCTCTGGTACCAGCCCTTCCCCGAGCCCGTGTGCGCGCCTCCGTACCTCTGTACTTTGCTTCCGCTGCTTCTCTGAGTCTCAGACTCTTCTCTGGTTGTAGGATTTTCACTCAGCCAGCCGTCCTGTGGGTGCAAGTGGTGTCCGTGTGTTCTTTTCGTGGTTTTTCTGAAATAGTTGTTCACAGCTGCATATACGGTGTCTACCCTATGCCGCCATCTTGTTTCTCCTGGTTATCTTAGTTTCCATGTATTGCTTATGATGTGAACTTTTCATTGTGCTGAGTGTGATTCTAATATTGATTGATACAATATATTATTGTTACCACATAGTCTCTAAACAGAAGCTAGGTCTCTACTCTTAATAAAAGCCATAATCATCTGTTCCACCATTGGAGGGAGATATAGATGTGTTAGGCTGAACTGAGAGACTGTGTCTACAATATGGTGCACTCCTTAGGGATTTTCAAGGGTAATTTTAAAATACACTAGTGGCTTGGTACCCAAATTCATGCACATTGAAAGGAAATTAATTAGAAGAAATATTTTAATATCACTATTCGCCCTCTCTCTATAATAGAAGTGTCAACCAAATTCACGATTGACAATGACAGATGGAAACACATGTGCGATTGGTGTGAGAGCTTTATATGTATCATGCATGCATGAGTCAACTTAACCTTTTATATATATAGAATAAACTTGGTTAATTAGACTTGCTTTCTGATTTAGCTAAATTTTTTCCAGCTCAGTGAAGCACCCCAACTTATCTTTCAGATAATTGTCAACAACACAGCAGTAAATATCAACAGGAAGCACATTATTATTGTAGATCACACAGGGAGAACAAAGGGTAAAATATTTAACTGCAGCAATGTTTGACTATATTCTGTGCAATGAGAAAACCTGAAGTCATTTTCAAAGGTCACCATTTCTTACTTCATTTCAGTCAGGTCAAATTTCTAAGCTTTCTAAATCTTCGTTTTTGGCTAATGAAAAGAAAATAGGATTCCACCAAGTCCACTATCTACCTACTCCAGGACTTCTGTGAGGATCAAATGAGATAAGGCATGGGAAAACAGTTCACAGACATTTGGTTAAAGTATAAAATGTTTGTACCTGGCTATAAAGCTATTGTGTTCCTGGGCTGAAGAAACTACAAGGAAGCTAGTTGCTAGGGAGAGGAAGCTGGGCATTGCTATGTGATATCCTTACCCGGTGCCCACAGCTACCATTTCTGGGCTAGGTTGGGCTGTGAACCACATTTTGTGCCATGAGGTCTTGGCAGCATTGGCTGTGATTTGGTGGGGTGTTGCTCTGGGATGGTGGCAGGGCCTATCTCCCACATGGGTGAGGCCCAGTGTTGCTTTGTGGACACCAAATCTGCGGTGCTGTTTCCCTGTAAATGGCCAGTGCACGTCACAGTAGCTCCTGTGTTGAGCGTCTGCCCCCTGGTGGTCAGTGCATGTCATAGTGACCAGTTGGAAGATCAGACACTTAGTATATTAGCCTTTTATACATGCGCGTGCGCACACACACACACACACACACACACACACTAGAGGCCCGGTGCACAAAAATTTGTGCACTCGATGGGGGGGGGGTGGGGGTCCCTCAGCACGGCCTGTGCCTTCTCGCTGTCTGGGACCCCTTGGGGGATGTCCATCTGCTGGCTTAGGCCTGCTCCCCTTGGGATCGGGCCTAAGCTGGCAGTCAGACATCCCTTTGGCAGCTTGGGAGTCCTTGAGGTTTGTCGACTTCCCAGCGGGGAGTGGGCCTAAGTTGCAGTTGGACATTCTTAGCACTGCTGAAGATGCTGCACTGGCAGCTGGCAGCCTGGCTTGTGGCTGAGCGAAGCTTCCCCTGTGGAAGCACACTGACTATCAGGGGGAGCTCCTGCATTAAGCGTTTGTCCCCTGGTGGTCAGTGTGTGTCATAGCGACTGGTCATTCCCAGTCATTCTACTGTTAGGGTCAATTTGCATATTATCCTTTTTTTAAAATATAGAATATATAGATAATTTTAGCCCTAAGTGCTCACTTTACTATCTGTCATCTAAGATATTACACCACAGTTGTATCAGATTTCTCTTTAATGGTCCCTTTTGTGATAGATAATTCACAGATTGGTGACATTCTGCATTCTTTTTTTAAAAAAATATGTTTTTATTAATTTCAGAGAGAGAAAGGGAGGGGGAGTGAGAGATAGAAACATCAATGATGAGAAAGAATTATTGATCAGCTGCCTCCTGCACCCCCCAACTGGGAATGGAGCCCACAACCCAGGCATGTGCCCTGACTGGGAATTGAACTGTAACCTTCTGGTTTATGGGTCAACACTTAACCACTGAGCAATACTGGCCCAGCTCTGAATTTTTAATTTTTAATGTTTTGTAGTATTTTTAGGTTTTGAGAATATAATTTGAGCTGGTATTTGTTGCCTTCTTTACAATTGTTTTACGAGGTCTATGTAATCTTTCTACTGATCTGAGACATTATGGAGGAAACTTAGACCTAGAGACAAAATGTTGGATACATTTTGTGATAGATAATTCACCCCAGTTTATTGTTTTAGAGTTGATTTATGGATGCTGTATGCCACAAGATAGGAAGAATCAGAAAAATAAACTAAGATATCTGAAGGTAAACACCATAAAAACATCAAAGCTCAATCTTTTTATCATTTGTGATAATGACTCCATTGTTTACTATGGATTCTAAGTTGTTATAGAAATAGGAAAGTTCTGCCCTGCCTGGAGATTGGGAAAGATGCTGCAATCTGAAGATGGATTTTGTCTAAATGAAATAAAACTCACATAGAGCCAAGTCTCCTTATGGATCTAATATTTAATTAATTATTTTTTTTAATTTTTATTTTTATAGTTTAAAATATCCACATTCTTTATTTAAGGTTTTTGTTTTTTTTAAAACAACAACAACAGACAACAAACATGTTGAGCCCAGGCTGGTGGCTCAGTTGGTTGAGCATTGTCCTGTACACCAAAAGGTCAGTGCAATTCCTGGTCAGGGCATATACCCAGGTTGAGGTTTGATCCCTGGTTTGGATGCTTAGGGGAGACAACCAATTGATGCTTCTCTCCCTCTCCCTTCCTCTCTAAAATCAACAAACATACATTTTTAAAAAATTAACTGCAAGAACCTTTCATATGTTTTTTCTAAAAAGTATATTTTATTGATTTTTACAGAGAGGAAGGGAGAGGGATAGAGAGTTAGAAACATCGATCAGCTGCCTCCTGCACACTCCCCACTGGGGATGTGCCAGCAACCAAGGTACATGCCCTTGACCGGAATCAAACCTGGGACCCTTGAATCCACAGGCTGACATTGAGCCAAACCGGTCAAGGTACCTTTCATATGTTTTTGATTCTCAGACTCACCCTGGGAGATAGGCAGGTTTTAGTTATTCATTCTAATGAGGTATTTTCTCCATAAACACAGAATACTGCCAAGAAAAGTTTGCTTTTGGACCCTAGTTTTTAAAAAGATGTTTTTCTGGTAACTTAAGTTTCAGAAATTGCATTAAACATTTCTTATTTTCATAAGTCCATCCTTTACAAAGAAGATAAGAAATTTCTGAAGTCCACCTTTGAATTCTTTTTGGATTCACTCTGGCTAAGTAACATTTTTAGTTGAGAAAAGTGTTTCTTTGCTTTGTTCACATTTTTTGAGGAGCAAGTGGGTGTTGACTGTCCAGATGTAGGTGTTCTGAAAGTCAATGCTGGGCTCTTGCCTTGGGAACCAGACACCCTGTGATTTAGGTTTGCAGAACCTAGAGACTTTCTCCCTAGGGTCTTCAGGCTGAGTTTCCTGGCAGGAGTGGCAGGATTGCTTCTCAGTGCTGACAGAAAGCTTTTGCTCTTTCCGTGATGTTTAACTGTTTTGTTGTATGTTTTACAAGTAATCAACAGTACACTTTTGGAGTCTTTGTACTTTTTCACAATTTTTGCTTCTTTAAAATTGAATGTACAATTTCTTGCTTCTCGATTAAGAAGTTTCTGTATCCTTGGTGTCAGTTTGGGTTTGGGTTTGAGGCATACTCGAGAATTATCCAGAACCAGCAACTGGAAACAGTCTGGGCATGTTCCTTCAAAAATACTTTTAGCATAGGAGATAGCGGGCCTGGCCCGGGCAGCGAGCCTGCAGTTTCCGCGTCGCAGCCTCGAGGTAGTGCTTCTGCCCCATGGCCACCATAGTCGCACCGCGATACAAGAAGCAGGTCTAATATTTATTAAGTGCAACATTCACTATCAGTCTAACTTGAGAAACCTTGAAGAATAATGTAAATATTTATTCTAGGTTTATTTTTAAGCAATTTCAGTATAGGGATTTCACGTAGTGAAATCATACAGAAAGCTTTCTAAAAATTCCCTTTATACCCTTTTCCTTCTCACCAGCTTCCCAACTCAGGACAACTGCAAAAATCTCTCTCTTGTTCTGCTTAGAGTGTACTTCTGGATGGCTCTCCCATTCTGTGCCCTTGCATAGCACACTGACTTTCTGTGGTGTGTGCAGTTCTCTGGAACATGTACTATCTAGCTCTGGAGGTGTTTTTTGTTTGTTTGTTTATTTTGTGAGCATAAGTTACCATTGCTTAGAATTCTAGTGAATTTTTATGTAAAATTTTTATGTAAAATTTTTACATAATTTAAAAAGTTTTGCTCTTATTTCATATTTGATCTTGGCTTGAAACACATTGCTGACTCTCACATTGATATGATGTGTTCAGTCAAATCAAGTCATTTGCAAGCCAGGCCAATCTGCCTTCACTCTTTCATTAAGTCAGTGAGGTCACTCTGAGGGGAGGTATACAGTTATAGTGACAGTATACACCAGATGTGGTCCCAAAGAATACTCTTCACTTACTTCTTGGTCTCTTGTTAGAAATGATGTTGTTTAAAACAACCTGTCTCCAGAAGGCCATATGAAGGTGATGAATTTAGATGCAAATCATCCCCACTGAATGAATGTAGCAGCTGTGAATACAATGGGAGTGATGGGGGTGGTGCTGTGACTTGTTCCCTTTTAATCTGGGTGTGACTTCTACCTCAAATCATACTTTGAGTTTCTGTCAGAGCTGGAGATATGGCTGGGTGTTTGGGTAAGAGGAAAACTAAGGTTTCATATATCTTTATCCTTCATACAATCTTGCTATAAAAGTTATGGAAGTATCTATATTAGTCAGGGTTTTCCAAAGAAACAAAACCAGTAAGACATGTGTGTGTGTGCGTGTGCACACACATATGTGAATGGAATACATAAATAAATGCATGGAATTGGCTCATATATATGTATAGGTGGAATTGGCTCATGTGATTATGGAGGTTGACATGTCCCAAGATCTGCAGGGTAAGTTGGCAAACTGGAGACTCAGGAGAGTCAGTAGTGTAGTTCAAGTCTGAAAGTTGGCAGGCTTGAGACCCAGTAAGAGTTGGAGTCTTAATTCAAGTTTGGAAGAAGGAAATGAAAAACCTGATGTTCAGGGTTGAAGGCAGTCAGGCAGAAGAAATCCTCTCATACTTAGCCTTTTTTTTCCACTGTGACCTTCAACTGATTGGATGGGGCCCACCCCTAGTAGCAAAGGCAGTCTGTTTTACTGAGTCTACCGACTCAAATGTTAATAGAAACACCATCACAGACACACTCAGATTAATGTTTGATCAAATATCTGGGCACCCCTGGCTCAGTCAAGTTGACACATAAATTTATCCAATACAATGTTCATAAAAAATGTAGGAACATATAAATTATAATTCAATTTACATTCATATTTATGGGTATTACTTGTTGGATGTGATCATGATTTTAGAGTTCAATGAAAGGAAAGGCAATGAAATAATAAAATTTTTTATTTTCAGGTTTTTTTCTCAGAGTTATATTAATCTATAGATCTCATTTCCTCCACTTTATTTAACAACTTAATGTATATACTTTATATTGTCATCTTTGGTGTCAAGAAATGATGTAACAGAGCTTTGTTCTATTAAAAACAATGTCTTTTTTTTTTCTTACCAGAAGGTGCTTATATATACTCCATAAAGTCTTTAAATGGTTTACCCATCTCAAAAGAAACAGGCCAGAATTTCTGCCTGAATGATAGGTATTTTCCATCTGCCCCCCTCCCTGCTTCTCCAGTCTCCCCTGTTAGGTTTATCTAACTTGGATTGTCTCAGAGAAGTTGGTTGAGCTGACTCACCTCAATATGATGGCTTTTGGGTTTTGTATTGTCAGCTTTTTTCATCTGAGAATTTGACTGAGAGAGATGTCTGTCAACAGATTACAGTTTTGTCTAATTGGTGGAGCTATTTGGGGCACAGCCCAGGGAAATCCCTGTTGGGTAGAATGGGCCTTCTGGGTGTGGGGCTCTTTCTTTCAGTGAGGTGGAGATGCAGCTCCTAATTTTCTAAGCCAATTCCCTGGAAGTAAAAGACTGTAGTAAAACATTCTACTACAGCATATTTTTCTACTACAGTGGTAAATCTTTTGAGAGAGCTTTGGTCCAGCAACTGGCCCAAAAGAAAGATTCAAGAGAAAGATTGATGTTACTTACAGTCTATGGTCATTCTTGTTGCTGTCCTCTGTGTCTTCAAATCAGATCTTCCACTTGGTAACCTGACCTCTCTTCCATCCATGTTCCTTCTTCAGTGTGGTTTGTGCCTGGTACAAGTGTGACGTAGCTGTTCAGACCCTCTCCTAGACTGTTTTTTTTTTTTTTTGCTGTGATCTAATCAGCAACTCAAACTTGACTTTGTCTTTCCTTTCTAGCTTATGCTTACCCCTTTGGGTTGATGAGATTTTTCAGCTTCCCCACTCCCTGACTCTTCTCTAACTCTTCTAATTTATAAGTTCTGTCTTCCAACCACACTCTATGCTAATGTATGTAGGGCATGGTATAAGGAGTAAAGGAGGAGGGTTCTAACAAATACTCTATGAGATTCAATTTTTAAAAAATCAACCTTGGCCAGTTTGTTCAGTGGTTATAGTGTTGGCCACCAGATTGAAGGGGCTTGGATTTAATTCCCAGTCAAGGGCACATGCCTTGGTTGTGGGTTCAATACCCATTTCAGTCAGGTGTGTGCGGGAGGCAATGAATCTATGTGTCTCTCTTGCATTAATGTTTTTTTTTCTCTCTCTCCTGCCTTCCTCTTCCCTCCCTTCCATTCTGTCTGAAAAATCAATGAAAAAAATATCTTTAGGAGAGGTTTAAAAAATAAATATATCCTAAGAAACCCAAAACACCAATCAGAAAGAATATATGCACCCCTATGTTCATAGCAGCACAATTTACAATAGCTAAGATCTGGAAACAGCCCAAGTGCCCATCAGTAGATGAGTGGATAAAAAAGCTGGAATACTATGCAGCTATAAAAAAGAAGGATTGCTTACCATTTGAGACAGTGTGTATGGAAACTGGAGAGTATTATGCTAAGTGAAATAAGCCAGTCAGAGAAAAACAAGTATCACATGATCTTACTCATATATGGAATCTAATGAACAAAATAGATCCATAGACTGAA
The DNA here is from genome assembly GCA_004026665.1 of Murina feae. Lineage (NCBI taxonomy): Eukaryota > Metazoa > Chordata > Mammalia > Chiroptera > Vespertilionidae > Murina > Murina feae. The sequence continues at coordinate 4,565 of PVJC01049206.1, read as the reverse complement.
GCATGGAATAGACTGATAAATTTCAGAGAGAAGATGGGGGTGGGCAGGGGGAGAGATTAATTGGGGGACTTATATGCATATATGCATAGCCCATGGACACAGACAATCCTATATAATAGAAGGGTAATATGCAAATTAACCCTAATAGCAGAAAGACTGGGAATGACTGGTCACTATGACACACATGACCACCAGGAGGCAGACCCTCAATGCAGAAGCTGCCCCCTGGTGGTCAGTGCACTTCCACAGGGGGAGCTCTGCTCAGCCACAAGCCTGTCTGATGGCTGCCAGCACAGTGGTGGTAGTGGGAGCCTCTCCTGCCTCCTCAGCAGCGCTAAGAATGTCTGACTGCAGCTTAGGCCTGCTCCCCGCTGGCAACTGGACATCCCCAAGGGCTCCCAGGCTGCCAGAAGGATGTCTGACTGCCAGCGTAGGCCTGATCCCCTGGGGAGCAGCGGGCCTAGCCAGCAAGTGGACATTTCTTGAGGGGTCCCAGACTGCAAGAGGGCACAAGCTGGACTGAGGGACCCTCCTTGCCCCCCAAGTGCACAAATTTTTGTGCACCGGGCCTCTAGTAGTGTGATAAAGGCCTGGGAAAGGTAGGTGCAGGGTGGATGTCAGTCAATGGGAAAAAGAAAAGCTAAATTAAGAAAAAAGAGAAAGAAATGTAAAAATAAATACATGCATAAATAAATAAAATAAAAATCTTGCACAGCCAAATTTAGAAGTAACAAGCTCATTTTATAGTGACTTGGATTACATTTCTATATTAAATATATATTCATAAATAAATATACATATATCAAATTATTTTATTTCCAGATTATTTTCTTTCCTGACTTGTAAATAACTCAGATCAGAATTTTGCTTCTCTGGGACATTCATAGTATATCACTAAGGGAAATGCAAAGTCTGCCACTCATAAACAGCCTCTAACATGGATGGAGTAGAGGGCCAAACCAAAGAGAAAAATACAAAATGTGAGAAATAAAAAAAATACCTGTTTTGGAATGTATACTTTTTAGATTGCATATCTATCTAGTGAGCTCCCAGCATTTTAAGGGGCAAACAGGAATATGATGACAAAAGTGTTATGTGGTTAAAATATAAAGGAGGCCAAGCTTAGCAGTTAACCCCATTTAGGTGTCACACAGGATCACTTTGCTCAGGGACTCAAGCAAAAAGTCTGTATTTAAAACTATTCTAAATGATAAATCATTATTAGAATTGAGTGAAATCTTTTTACTCCAATAAAACTCTTTATTGGAGGTAATTAAGAATTAATTATCCTCATATAATTGGACTAGGTTTTCTTATTAACAATAAAAATGTGGCTGCTTGGATTGTTTTTACCCTTGGGCTGTTTGGCCATAAAGCACTCCTAAAAACAAATCAATTTGTAGAGCTTATTTTGACAAGAAGTAAATACAAAGATGAAGTGTAGTTTGAATAGCACTGTGGTCATGGCACTGTAGAGCATAATTTAAATGTAAAGAAAATAGAAGAGCAAGCACAACTTTGAAACTGATTGCCTCTAAAAATGTAATTGAAAACAGTGTTCTGCTTTTAAAAAGTGATTTATTTTAAATGTGCTTTTAAAAATATAGGTCTTCTTGATAACTATTTTAAGTATATCATTTCAATGTGGGATTTAAGTAAAAGGTCAAATCTTGTAGAAGTACTTTTGATATGACTCAGTTCTGATCGCAGACAAACTTTATCAAGAAAATGAAATTAGTTAACATTTTCAAGTCTGAGCACTTGTTTAAAGATGCAGCAATTGTTTTCCTTTTCTTCCCACAAATCAAGACTTTAAGGAGAAAACTTTGAGAAACCCAGAAAACAATAAATTCAAAATGCTATTGTGTAAATGTTCTTTAAACAAGTTAACACTATATGAGAAGGGAAAAAAAGCATTAGATATGTTACACTATAAGAATAAACTTATTTCACATGTGTAATTTTGGCAATGTGGACAGATGAATCTCAGAACCTTTTTTACTTGAAATTATTTGCATTTATTCAACTTTTTCAATTAAAGGATCTACATTTTATTTCATAAAAGCTAATGTGGAAGTTCTACTTTAACATTTAATTCTTGACTAAGTAGTCTTTCACTCTGCCTGCTTCCACCTGCCCTAGTCCTGAGCATCTGTGACTTGCCTTTTCCCTGATCTAGTTTGACTCCTACAATTAGTTGATTAACCAAATGACAGTCACATGCCCAGTCAGGGTAGGATGGTCTTCATTTGCTTTGGGCTGTGCTACTCAGCACCCATGAATGTTTAGTCATTCAGCTCCTTTATCAAGGAATAAGCCCCGACCTCTTAGGTAAGTAACCTCTGCCAGTCCAGAGGTTCACTAGAGGCAGGGGAAGAAGGATCTTCCTTCTACTTTCCTTCTTATTCTACTGTTCTTCCCAGATCTAAGAATGACACCTGAAGTGTGTGCTAAGGAAGGAGCAAGTAGAACTCAGGTCCTTAGAAAGCATTACTTGGTAAAAGTTCTAAGCAACCTTAAGTATTAAACAACAAGAGTCTATTATTCCCTAATATTTTCTGACAGGGAAACCTCTTTAACATTGGACTGTATTGTCTTTACCCCATTTCCTGCTCTTGAAATGGCTAAAAGAAAATGCCTTCCTCTAGGAGTTTGACTTTGTTCAGGCCTCACTTCTGTTTGCACCCTAATAGCCTCTGCCTTAGATTTGAGAGATACTTCCAGAATTGTCTTGTATTTCCATCTTATACTCTGGTAAACAAATGCCAATCTTGGTTCTTCTCCATTTAAAATAGTCCTTCCACTTTCTTGTGTGAATTGGGATCAGAAATATTGACTTATGTCGTACCAGACTTGCTTCCAGCTTGTCTGTTCTCCACTACTGCTTTCTTTCTTGCTACCAGAATCCTGATTTTGTTCATATATTGGCAGCAGCATGTCAAAGTTGGGACAGTGGATCCTGACTGGCCTAAGCCATTAGGATATTTCCCCCAGTCTCTTCCTTGCATCTAGGGATGGCTGAGTAACCTAGTTCTGACCAGTAAGACTGAAGCTGTAGAAGTCCACTGGGAGGAAGGGATTGGGGAGGGGCAAGAGAAGACAGATTCCTGGAAAAGTTTCTGTGCCCCTGATAAAAAGGTACAGAAAATGCTAGGCTGTTTTCTTTTTCATCTTGGTTTGAATGCAAATATATTGCCTGGAGCTGGGGCAGTCATTTTGTGACTACGAAGTATAAGCCTTGTTATGTGAGAACAATAAAGCTCCACCCACATCTGCTATTGTCATTGGAGGATTCATTACTTGGCACAGAATTCCTAATTGACACACACTAAAATGTAGATGTGCCAAGAAAATATAGTTTCATTAATTTTGTGTGTGACTGATTTCATCTTATTCCTGAGCCTTCAAGGTTGGAAATGATGGTGTTGGAGGTGATAGTAGATACTTACACATGTCAATCAATGATAATTTATATTGGGTGAATGATCCTGTTGTTTTATTTTTCTTGCATTCCCCCTATATTGCTCCTCGGTGACATTTGGAGAAAATGAGTAGGTGTTCTTAAGCATGCTCCAGCTGCCTTGCATTGGCTTACTAGAACTGACTGTTAATTTTTGGAAATTTTGCGAGCCAATTTTTAAACACAATATTTATTAACAATTAAGTTATATAAACTTATGATTAAATAAATAATAGTGAAAAAAGATAGTGCTCAAAACTCATCAACTTCCTAATTATTTGACTACATTTTACTATTATATATGCTGTCAAAGTTATTTCTATCTATCCTATCTAATAAAAGAGTAATATGCAAATTAACTATCACTCTGCAACAAAATGGTGGCTCCCATAGCCACAAGATGGCAGCATCCAGTCCCTCTCAACCCCACTGGAGTCCCCCAGTCTGGGAGAAAGGGCGGTGCTGAGAACTGGCAGTATGAGTGGCCTGACGGAATGCTGCCCAGAGGCCCTCCTGATCCTTTATAAAAAAACAAAAACAAATTTATTCACCACAGAGTGATCCCCCCCACACATGCAGCCTCAGGGTCTCAGCCTCAGAAGTGACTGTGCTGCCTCCAGCTGCCCCTCCCCCCCAGTGATCCCCTCCCAGCAGCGGCCTCCGGGTTTGAGCCTCAGAAGCACCCATGCCCCCATGGAGAGATCTCCTCCCAGCAGCAGCCTCCGGATCTCAGCCTTGGAACCTTGTACATCCCCAGGAGTGATCCCCCCGCTCCCCCCCACACACCAGCAGCCTCAGGTTTTGTAGACGTAAATAAGAAGTGCCCATGCACAAGTCCTAAAGATGCTGGGGCCAGCAGAAATAACAAACAAACTGGGAAAAGAGCAAAACCAGAAACACCACCCATCCCAACATAGATCATCTTTTTCTTCAGATGATGGTGTGTTTCCATCTTCTTTGTCTTCTGGAAGCAAGACAGATTCAAGTACTGACAATTCTACCAATGGAAAAGTTAAGAGAAAGAGAGGACAGAAAGGAATAAAAGAAGAGAAGAAAGAAAGGACAAAAGATGAAACATCAAGAAAAAGAAAGAGAAGGAAAAAAG
>PVJC01049205.1:0-12251 GCA_004026665.1 Murina feae | reverse complement strand
ACAAAAATATGTCTATCTTTAAGTATTTTGTTGCTTAAGTAATACCCATTAAGATTACATTGTCAATATTAATTATTAATATCCCCACCAATAATTTTTTGTGCACCTGTTTCATCAGCTTGTTCATTTTTTAAAGACTTTGCTAATTTTGTAAGTAAAAATTAACATCAAGATTGTTATAGCTTACATTTCTTTGATTAGCAGAAATGCTGAACATTTTCTCATGTTTACTTTCTATATGTGTTATATATATTTCCAGGGAATTATTTATTCTGATCCTCTGTCTAACAGATATTCCAATTTGCCATCTGCCCCTAACAATGATCTCCATGTTGCTGGACCAATGGACACTTTTCTATCCTTGTCCAATTTATCTTCTCTGCAAAAGTCAACTCATATAACCACTCCCTCTTTCTAAGAAAGTGACAGTGAAACCATGATCTTAAAGTTTTTTCGCACTTCTTTGGCTGCTTTCTTAGTTTCTTTTCCAGCATTTCATCTTCCACTTAAGCATTGTAATAGCTAAGATCTGGAAACAGCCTAAGTGCCCATTGATGAGCAGATGAGTGGATTAAAAAACCATGGTACATCTACACAATGGAATACTATGCTGCTGTAAAAAAGAAAGAACTCTCACCATTTGCAACAGCATGGACGGACATGGAGAGCATTATGCTAAGTGAAATAAGCCAGTCAGAGAAAGATAAATATCACACAATCTCACTTATTTATGGAATATAATGAACAACATAAACTGATGAACAAAAACAGATCCAGAGACAGTGAAGCATCAAACAAACCGTCAAATTTCAGAGGAAAAGCAAGGAAGGGTGAGGGTAAGAGATCAACCAAAGGACTTGTATACATGCATATAAGCATAACCAATGGACACAGACACTAGGGGGGTAAGGGCATGTGCTGGGGGATTGGGGTGTCTGGGGAGAGCTCAATGAGGGGAAAAGGAGACATATGTAATACTGTATATAATACTTTAAACAATAAATAATTTAAAATTAAAAAAAAATGTTGGGGTTCCTCCGGGCTCTCTTTTTCCTATATTGCATATCTCTAAGTGTTCTCATCATATCTCATGATTTCAAATATGTACATTTGTAAACTCCCAATACATATCTCTCATTCATACTTCATCTTCTAATTTCCTGACTGGTAGACTTTAAAAATCTAAAACTCAGATAGATTTTCTAGATTCCCCCCCTTAAAATCCATTCATCCATCACTCCCAATCTTTTTTTATTTTATTTTATTTTTTAATAATTTTATTTTTTACAGAGAGGAAGGGAGAGGGATAGAGCTAGAAACATCGATGAGAGAGAAACCGATCAGCTGCCTCCTGCACACCTCCCACTGGGGATGTGCCCGCAACCCAGGTACATGCCCTTGACTGGAATCTAACCTGGGATCTTTCAGTCCACAGGCCGACGCTCTATCCACTGAGCCAAACCAGTTAGGGCCACTCCCAATCTTAAACATTTCAGAAAATGACACTATCAAATAGTTGCTCAAGCCAGAACGTCATGAGTTCCTCCTATTCTATCCCTCCTCCTCCCTTTCACCTCCTCACACCCCTCATTTTTAGTCTATTTGAGTAAATCCTATTGCATGTAATATCCACTCACTCTTCCCCCATCTCCACAATCATGTCTTTAGCCTAGAACACAATCATCTGACCACAAATGGCCTCCAATCCATTCTCCAGGTCACCAGAGAGGATCTCAGAAATGCAAATCAAGAATTTCACTTCTGTTTAAAACCATTTAACAATTTCCATTTCACTTAAAACTCAAATTCCTTACAATGGCCTACAGGACCCTGCACAATCTTACTCCTACTCACTAACTTCCACATTCCAGCCAACACTGACTCCTCCTGACTACCAGAACACAAGGTCTACTCTTACTTAGGCTTTAGACTTAGCACATGTCTCTTTCCTTATGTCTCAAACATCTTACTTAGCTTTTGGCATCCTTCAAATTTCTGCTAATGTCGCCTCCTCTGATAATCCACCCTGAACCCCTCCCTCTCAACCCAAATGGGTCTCTTCTATAACATCTCTGCAGCACTTCATAGATTCTGACTTGTATGTTATCTGTTTCTTTGTCTACTTCCTTAGACTAGAATATTCACATAAGCAGAGACCCCATTTTATTTAATGCTGTACACCCAACACTTTTTATATATAAGAAAAACTAAAATACTTAATAAATGAATGACTAAAACATACAAAACAGATTTCTTGGGGTTTATACCTATTTGTATGAGGTAAGGAAGAGGAAGCAGCAAGTTTAAATTATCAAGTTCAGATGCACAGAGAAAGAAAAGTTTGCTTTTTATTTAATACTAGGGGCCCAATGCACGAAATTTGTGCAAGGGTAGGCTTTCGCAGCCCTGGTTGCCTTGGCTCTCACAGCCCCGGCTGCCTCACAGCCCCAGCTGCCTTGCAGTCCCTGGGCCCCACCCCCTGCCCACTGGTCATTCCAAAAGGTCATCCCAAAAGGTCATTCCAGAAGGTCATTCCAGAAAGTTGTTCCACCATCTGGTCTAATTAGCATATTCGCTCTTTATTATATAGGATATTTTCATTGTTGACTATAGGCATGTGCATGAAATAGTGTGGTTTAGGGTCCCTAGGCCTAGCCTGGCCTCAGTCACATGGCCTGTGCTGCCCTGCAACACTATGTGAAGCTCTCCGCCCCGGATGCTCCGAGATGCTCGCGGCCCCTCGACTGCTCCGTGAGGCTCTCCCCACCCCGCCACTGTTCCAAGAGGCTCCTCCCACCCTGCCATGCTCTACGAAATTGCCCTGGCCCCACCACAGCTCCAGGACCCAGGACCAACTTCCGCCATGAACAGCCAGGACCCAGGAAAGCAATCCAACCTGCTCGCCAGTCCCCACCCACCAGAGCCTGCTGCGCCCACAGCCTGGCGTTCGGTCTTCTGTTTGGTCGTTTTGGATGTTACAGACTGTAGGGCGCAGGTATAGCGTTGAGTCTGGGACTGACCTGTTGGCAAAGCCACAAACAAGTCCCAGCTTAGAGGGCACAGTCCTCTTAGCATAATTAGGTTCGACCTTATGACACCCCCTAGATCTTATCTGGGAAGCTAATGGGCTGAGGGAGATGCAGCAAGTGCTGCCAAAACAAGTGAAACTCACAAGAACATTGTAACTTTGGTGACCATTACCTTGTTTACCTCTGGCTATAAAATAAAAGCTCAGTTTGCCTCTGAATCTCTCTCTGTAACCTCAGCCAGGCACAGGAAGATCCTCCTAGATCCAGCTTATTCTCTTTGTCTTTTCTCCATCCTTCACCGCCCTCACTCAGGCTTGCAAAACCCTTGGCTGAGCTGGCTCAGCACAATGGACGTTGGCTCTTTATATCTAATCTAATGAAAGAGTAATATGCTACATCCCAAGCCATGCCCACCAGCCAATCAGAGCAACTATATGCAAATAACCCAAACAAGATGGCGGCCAGCAGCCACGGAGCTAGAGCAAACAGGAGGCTTGGTTGCCCTGGTGATGGAGGAAGCTAAGCTTTGCCCCTATCTTAGCCCGGCTGTGGCCTCTGCTCAAAGCAACAAAGTTTCAATTATAGAAGCCAAGGAGCTGGATCAAACAGGAGGCTTGGTTGCCCCGGCAATGGAAGAAGCTAAGCTTCCCACCTGCCTAGGCTGGCTGTGGCCTCTGCTCAAGGCAACAAAGTTTCAATTATAGAAGATAAATAAACCCCAGATACCTACTTCCAGCCCGCCTCGCTGGGAGCTTGGATTGCTGGGGGCCATGGCCAGCCTGCAAACAGTCATCAGTCTCTCACCCAGGATGGCCAGGCACCCCAACAGGACCCCCACCCTGATCTGAGACACCCTTCAGGGCAAACCAGCCTTCCCCCACCCATGCACCAGGCCTCTCTATCCTATATAATAAAAGGATAATGCAAATTGACCCTAACAGCAGAACCACTGGGAATGACTGATCACTATAACACACACTGACCATCAGGGGGCAGATGCTCAATGCAGAAGCTGCCCCTGGTGGTAAGGGCACTCCCACAGGGGGATCTCTGCTTAGCCACGAGCCAGGTGACGGCTGCCGGCACAGTGGTGGTGGTGGGAGTCTCTCCTGCCTCCTCAGCAGCGCTAAGGATGTTAGCTTAGGCCTGCTCCCCACTGGCAAGTGGACATCCTCCGAGAGCTCCTGGGCTGCCAGAGGGATGTATGACCCAATCCCCTGGGAAGCAGGCCTAAGCCAGCAGGTGGACAACCCCCAAGGGGTCCCAGACTGCGAGAAGGCACAGGCTGGGCTGAGAGTGCACAAATTTTTGTGCACCATGCCTCTAGTATATAGATAATATTACAGATACAAGTTTGCATTTTAGATCAAAGAGACCTGAAAACTTCTGTTCGAAAGAGAAAGCTACAAGGGATTAAATAGTGTTTAGATGCCTATATAACTGAAAGAAAGGGATGTGATAAAGTCAGAGAAGAAAAGGTCCAAAAACATAGATAAAGGCATTTAGCTTTTTTCAAAATGAAGGATGGCATACTCTACATAGAAAGAGGTAGGAAGGTCAGGACAGCCCAGTGCAAAGTTAACTAAGAGGAGCGATTGGTTATTTGAAGGCATTGCACAAATGCCTCTCCTCTGTGTTCTGATGGAACTCTGCTTTCCTTCCTCACCACACTTACCACAATATGAGGAAATTTTCTCATGTATGTCTCTGCTGCCATGCTGTCAGCTATCTGATACCACAATACAAGATTGTAAAGTGAATAAATATAAGGTGGGGCAAAAAGTAGGTTTACAGTTGTGAGTATATGAACCACACAGTTTATTCCTGTATTATTATTTATTACTAGAGGCCTAGTGCATGAACTCATGCATGGGTAAATCGGGGCTGGGCCTGTCGGGAGGAGGAGATGGCAGGAGGTTGGCCAGCTGGCTGGCCTGCCGGGATGGGGGCCAATAAGGGCCAGGCCAGCTGGGGGAAGGGGCCCGTGGGCAATTGGCCAGCAGGTCTCACCACCAATGAGGGTTGGGAGACCAATTGGGGGTAGGGCTGGCCATGGGGAGGGGCTGTGGGTGGTGGGACGGCAGGCCCTGCCCCTGATCCAGGTGGGGGAGCTGATCTGGGATGGGGCCAGGTGTGGGGAGGGGCTGCAGATTGTCCATCCAGCCCTACCCACTATTGAAGTGGGGTGGCTATCAGAAGCGAGGCTGGCCAAGGGGAGGGGCTGCAAGAAGCTGGCTGCCCAGCCCCTCTCCCTATGGGGTGGGGGGGTGCCATCAGGGGCAGGCTGGTGGGGGGAGGGGCTGCGAGCCTATCGTGGCAGGGAGGGTTGATTGGGGACGCACCTGGCCAGAGGGCAAGGGAGGGGGTGTTTGGCCAGCAGGCCCCACTCTTGTTCAAGGTGTGAGAGTCCAATCAGAGGCAGGCCAGCAGGGGGTAGGGGCTGTGACGTTGGCCACCAGCCCCACCCCCTGATCGGCCTGTTCACTGGCCACAGTGGGCGTCATAGCGACCGGTTGTTAGGTTGTTATGGCTGTTAGGTAGCTACCTTTTTATATTTACAGATTGTACTATTTCTCCATACAAACATCTGTAAAGGTACTTTTGCCCCATCCTTATGAATACTGCAGTCACACTGCTGCCTGAGCTTGACAGCCACCCCACCCCCCAACTTTAGTTTTTATTAGCTGTCTTTGCTTGGCAACCTACTTAATTGTACTACAGTTCAATTTCTTCTGTAAAATGGGGCATTTAATCATTCTTATCTTACAGGGCTTGTTGTGGGAATTAAAGAGATACCCTGTGTAAAGTGCTTAGCATGTTGCCTATCATCTATTAAGTACTCAATAAAAGTTAGTTGTCATTTCAATGAGCAGCTTCTCTTTTCTTTAAGAAGCAGGAGGAGAGTTATCTTGCTGAGAGTGGTGGAGTAAGGTAATAGCATAGGAAGCCTGAAGTTGGTAGTTATTAAACAATTACCATAAAAAATAAGAGAGGGGGCAAAAAAGAGTAAAATGATTGCCAAGCCATGCTGTGAGCCTGGAAACCATGGCAGTGTAATGGCACCAATCCATACCACTCTGATTGTTTCTGCTGTGCTCAGAAGCCTATGCACAGAAATGCCAAGGCAGACAACTACTTTTGGATTGGGATTCAGGTAATACGAGGAAACAAAAAGTGGGGAAGGCATATAAGGGGAAGAGGTCATTTGTTTATTCCTTGAAGAAACACCTCCTGAATACCTATGTGCCAGGGACCATGCCAGGCCCTGGATTATTAGGTCTGTACCAGGCAAGAAAGGAGACAGAGTCAGGAGAGAACTGATCAATTGTAAGAAGAGGGAGTGGTCAATATTTAAGAAATCACAGTGAGTTTGAAGGGGGATAGTTTACAATTAAACAAAAGAAAAAATTCTATAATTAAATGAATTAAAAAGTCACTAAAATTTTTATGACAATGGTATTGCTCATAAGGAGGTTAGGCCCTTCTTTATAATTTTATAAATGTTCCAACTTTTCTATGATATGTATACTTTTCATAACTCACAGTTAGAAAACCCATTTACTAAACAAGAACAAAAACAGTGGAGTGGGAAGGTTAACTATCAGTCAGAGAAATAAGATATTCAACTTATAATACTAGGTGGAGCAACACTGGCTACTGCTGGCTGGGCCCAAATGGGTGCAATGAGGGAAATGTCACTTCACTGAAAGGAAATGTCACTTGAGACATTTCTCTCAATGTCAAGGGGCAATGAGAGAAGAGAACTGGAAAGATGCCCACCTGCACAATGAAGACTATAATATATTGGCTAAGAGCAAGAGTGCTGGTGTCAGAGTCACCTGCACCTGAATCTCAGTTCTCCATTCAGGAGCTATATGGGTGCTCAAGCTGGCCAAGTCTTACCCTTGCCTGTACCTTACTTCACAGGGCTGTTGGAAGAATTAAACAGGATCTGCCAGTCATAATCTACTTTTCCTCATTGTTTCCCCAGTGCACTTTTTTGGTAGCTATATACTGCCGTGTATTAGTTAGTTGAGAATATTCAGATCTCCTAACACAGGAGTGGGGAGCTTTTTCTCTGCCAAAGGCCATTTGGATATTTATAACATCACTAAAGGCCTGGTGCACAAAATTTGTGCATGGAGGGGTGGTCCCTCAGCCCAGCCTGCACCCTCTCCAATCTGGGACCACTGGCTCCTAACTGCTCACCTGCCTGACTGCCTTATGCCCCTAACTGCTCCCCTGCTGGCCTGATTGCCCATCTCTGCCTGCCTACCTGATGCCCCTAACTGTTCCTTTGCCAGTCTGATCACCCAAACTGCTCTCCCCTGCCGACCTGATCACCCCTAAATCAATGTTAATATTTGTTGCATTCACCTTTTCTTTCTCACCACAAACCCTTTGAAAGTAGCAAAACAATATGTTGTCTTTTAAACTTCCCGATCAATTCTCCACACAGAACATATTATCAATGGCATGGTGATGCAGCAGTGCCATGGGTGAGCTTTCTCCATTTTCCTAACAACTCTATCACTGTCAATCTGGTTTTACAGGATTCCCTCCCCACGCCCTTACTTGTTTGTTTTTGTTAATGCTCACTCGAGGATATTTTTCCATTGATTTTTAGACAGAGTGGAAGAGAGAAGGAAAGACAGAGAGAAATATCAATGTGAGAGAAACACATCAATTGGTTGCCTCCTGCATGCATCCTGACCAGGGCCTAGGCCTGGGCAACCTAGGTATGGGCCCTTAATTGGAATCAAACCTGGGACCCTTGGTCTGCAAGCTGATGCTCTATCCACTGAGCCAAACCAGCTAAGGACCCATTCCCTTACTCCGTAAGATATCTTCTCACTCCTCAAGGCCTTGCATTGTTGTCTTCAAATAAAAACTATCCCTTCTATATTTTTATACCACACACACACAGGATTCATTAGTTATGCCCATTTATTTTTCTTTCCCTGAGTTTCCATTGTGTCCATTTATAAATCTTGACTATCCTCCCATTTTCTTTGAAGTCATAGTACCAAAATTTAAATTTGTTTTTTGGACTTGTAGTTATTCCTATAGCCATCTTCTAAATTGATTCAAGAAATGCCCAATCACTTCAAATTTTGACTCCTTCAGCCCAATTTCCATTTTGAATACGGCTGGCATCTCTTCTTTTGCTTATCATTCATTCTTCATTCTAAATCACACTCATATTATAGCACTAGCCAAACAAATTACAATATTAGGTTGATACTACATTTGCATAGGATGGGTATGCTTTTGGAAAAAACAACATGCAAAATCAGGGGGTAGGAGGCAATAAGAAGGTAGAATATAACCTACAGATACTGAATAAGAAATTCTGCAATAAGCCATTTCTTTTGTTGTCTTTCCTTGGCTGCAGTTTTCTCTAACTGCCACAAGACTAATATTCTAGAAAGAAAAATTCCTCTGGATCTGCTCAAACTGTGATATATTCCATTAGAAAATGACTCTTTAAAAAGTGATCCCTCTTAACAGAATACTCAAAGTATCACTCTTAATATGTACTGTTCTATAGTGACATTTGATTAGGGATAAGTTTAGTCAATCATAAAATTAAAAAATAGTTCCTCTAAAATGCTTTTTCATAGAAGGAAAACTTTAAAAATCTAAATAACTTTAGGTAGCAGATACTGAGCCCTGACACAAGGATATATATAATGGCAGAGGGAAGGGGCAAGAACAGAATAAAGAATAAAATGATAAAAAATTAGGGTTGATCACCTCTAATATCTTCAGCTACTTCAGAGAATAGCCTGAATAAGACAAAGAGATGTCTGTAGGGAAAAGATATTGAAAGAGATCCATAACCCAACCATAATTATTATATGTCCCACAGCCAACATGGTACAAAGTTTCCTCAACTTTTACAAAAAATGGATTAATGGCATATAATTGGATCTGCAGTTTTTCCTTTCACAGGAAAACTCAAAATTTTTCAGAATTTCAAATTTATATGCAATTACTTGCAAGCACCTTTATTATTTAATCTATACTATAAAATTGCCATTAAAATATGAAAGTATAATTAAAATAATGCTCATTATCCTATATAATAAAGAGGGAATATGCAAATTGACCATCACTCTGGTCAATTTGCACCCACAGCTAAGGCTACGTTCCCATAACGAGCCTTAAGGAGCAATCAGCAGGGACCTGAGGCTGTGCGCCCACCCACCTCCTGCATGGGGCTTGACAGGAGACATCAGGCTGCTCCCCCCGCCCTGGCATCAGGCTGGGGGACCTCAGGCCATGCCCCGTGCCCTGACCCCAGGCCAGGGGACCTGAGGCTGTGTTCCCCACCCAGCGGGACTTGATGGGGGCCGTCAAGGTGTGCCCTCTGCCCTGGTGCTGGGCCAGGAGACCTCAGGTCATGCCCCCCACCGCAGCACCAGACCAGGGAACCTCAGGCTGTGCCCCCTGCCCTGGTGCCAGGCTGGGGGATCACAGGCCACTCCCTCTGCTCAGCAGGGCTTGATGGGGGACCTCAGGCCGTGCCCCCCTGCCCTGGCACCCAGGGGACCTGAGGCTGCACCCCCCCACCTGGCAGGGCTTCACAGGGTGGGACCAGCTGGGTCTGGATCTAGCCCAATGAAGGGTGACCATCCAGGTTTGGGTCTTGAGCGATTTTGAGGTGCACGTGGGTGGTTGAAGATTTGACTCTGGGTTCCATGGTGTACCCCAGACTCTGACAGGAGGAAGATTTTCATATACGTTTTACTAATTTTCTTTAATTTCTGACACTTCTATTATAGAGAAAGGGAAAACAGCAATATTAAAATATTTCCTCTAATTAATCCCCTTTTAATGTGCATGAATATCGTGCACTGGGCCACTAGTTTTTAAATAATCAGAAAATACAGATAGCCATAAACAAGAAAGTGAAGATTCCCTTATTATTAGAAACATTCTAGAAATGATAGTGATTAATATTTGTTGTTCCGATTTTATATTCTAATATAAATATATAGAAAATGTGCATATAGATAATCATGCTATACATTCCATTACATAATCTTTTGTTTTACTTAATATGTGAGGACATCTCTGTCCATCTTCTTGCATCATTATATAACTTCCTGTTCCCCTTCTAGCAAATATTTAGGTTTGCCAATCTTGTTTTTTAAATAATTTTTTTTCTTTTTTATTAATTTCAGAGAGAAAAGCAGAGGGAGATAGAAACAGCAATGATGAGAGAGAATCATTGATCGGCTGCCTCCTGCACGCCCCAGACTGGAGATAGAGCCTGAAACCCAGGCATGTGCCCTGACCAGGAATTGAACCATGACCTCTTGGTTCATAGGCCAACGCTCAACCACTGAAAAACGCTGGCCAGTCTAGATTTCCCAATCTTTTGTTTTGCTACATGACACACTAAAGAAACTTCTTGTGCAAGCATTTCTGTGCATTTATCCCGTTAATTCCTTAGGATAAATTCGTAGAAGTGAACAATTAAATGTCAGTATACACATTTTAAAATGCTATATCAATTTGGCAAATTGCCCTCCATAAACTTTGAACTAATTTATATTCTCTTTAAAGTGTGTAAAAGTACCTATTATCTCACAGCCTCATCAACAGTAGTTAAGATCATTCTTTTCAAATTTTTTCAATTTTATAAGTTAAAAGTATTTTTATTTTAATTAGCATTTCACTTATTACTAGTGAGGTAAAATATTTTTCATGTTTATTGGCCATTTATATTTCTCCTTTTTGATGTAACTTGCTTAACTATGCTTCAACTGTATATTTTAATATTTTTCAAAATATTTTCATTGATTTCTAAGAGTTACTCATAATTCAAAAATATATGTTATGAATTCTTTTTTTTCGTTTTTCATAACTTCAAATATGTACTTTAGACATTTTTCTTTTAAGTGGCCAATATGCCGATATCTTTCTTGTTTTTACTTTTGAATCATGCTTAGAAAGGTATTTCTTATTCTAAAATTAAATAAATTTTTATTTGTATTGAAAAAAATATGAAAGTAAAAATGTGTGCCTTGATTAATCAAACACGTGTACTTTTGTGCAATGCCTTCAGCATATACTTACTGCCATTCTTTGCTTCTCTCCACCACTGAGCACATCCATCCAATCCTGAACACTGTCCCAGCCTCCTTCACGCTCAAGGATATGACCCAATTGGACATTATCTAAGTATTCCTTCAGTACCTTTCAGAAAAATGATTAAAGATGAAATCAAGTGTAATAATATACCAACATTCTCTATCTTGCTTTATTTTTTAAACTAAAATCGCTATAATTCTATTGCCAATATCATTTAAAGAGGCACATTTCGCACAAGGGTAGCCCTGAACTCTTTACTTCCTATCTATACTAATTTTGACAAAATATATCTAGCAGCTTAAGGAGAATACTATTGTACATAATTATAGGACAAGGGCAATGAGAAAATAAACAATACTGTAAAAAAGATTAAACACTTAAGAGTCATATTTACACAAAGTGGTTAACATCTTACATCAACTTGGAAAGTATAATTACTGTCAAAACTTTACATAAAAGCTCTACAGGCTGCGATTAAAGTGCCTGGCATTAAAATTACACAACCAGTTAAGAAAAGAACCTTAAACAGAGTATTTTCAGCAGGTCTGGGATATAAATCGTTACATACTAGGTCAGATATCCCCTTCCTTTTTTGATCTTCTTTTCCATCTGGATATATTACTTGGTCACGAAGGGTTCCAAGGGTCATATAAGGTCTCTGATAACAGATCAAAATTCATTAGAAGTGAATTTTTAAGCAATAAGTAAAAGTATCTTTAAAGATTACAAAATAACTCAAGGTCTTACCTGAGGAACATAAAATAACTTTCCTCTCTCAGGTTTAGTAAGACGTCCTCCAAAAAGAGGCCATAACTATAAAAGGAAAGAAGTGGGATGAGCAATAATAAATTTCACAATGTGGTAGATCATACAGCAAAATAAAACTGCAAAATTTTGAGGCCGATTTGTACTTACTTCACCAAGAACACGAAAAAGTGAACTCTTCCCACAGCCATTTGGACCACAAATTAGAACATTGGCCCCAGATCGAACCTGAAAGAAAATTATGAATTAATGAATAATTTTCACAGATTTAATTTAATTAAATTGAGGTAAATGAACTAGAGTGAATCTATAAACAATGAACATTTCCTCAGAGTCCAAACGTTCTTTGCTAAC
>PVJC01049204.1:0-12222 GCA_004026665.1 Murina feae | reverse complement strand
TTCGTCTCCTCATTTTGGCTGCTTCCCTTTCTGATTTAGGCGATCACTGCGAGGGATTAACCTCTAAGCCACTTGGTTATGAGAGTCAGCTGTGTCTACAGTGGGAGAACTTCTGTGCTGGAGACACCCTTATGGGGCAAGAGTTGTTACAGTGGAGCTTTTATGCTCACTGCATCTGCCCCGAGTGTGTTCCTTGTGGTTCTGTTTTGTTTAGGTTAGTCCCTCTCTGGCCACTGGGTGAGGCTGGCTCCTGTATCTTTAAGGAGGTGTTGCTGCAGAAGCCTCTGATGCACTTGGGAGCGGCGGGGCCTCAGGGAGTTCGCCGGGCGGGGTGGAGCAAATAGCTATGGCGCTTCTCAGCCCTGCGCTGAGAGACCCCAGGTCTCTGTGTCCCATAGTAATTGCTGCAAGCAACGCTGAGAGAAACCCGTTTTGGGTTTCCTCCCGGTGCCAGACAGTCCCCCTTCTCTGGGTGTCTGTGGGACCTCAGAAACTCACCTGGAACTGGAGTTCAGAGCCTCTGGGAGCTTGTGGCTCTCTCCGTTTTGGAAAAGAACCGCAACCTCCGGTACCAGCCCTTCCCCGGGCCCGTGCCTCCGTACCTCTGTACTTTGCTTCTGCCACTCCTCTGAGTCTCAGACTCTTCTCTAGTTGTAGGATTTTCACTCAGCCAGCCGTCCTTTGGTTGCGAGTGGTGTCCGTGTGTTCTTTTCGTGGTTTTTCTGAAATAGTTGTTCACAGCTGCATATACGGTGTCTACCCTATGCCGCCGTCTTGTTTCTCTCTCCAGAATCAGAAGTCTTGGAGAAGAATGAGCAATGCTGATTCAGGCTCCCGGCTGCAATGGAGACTCTCGCCCCTGACCCTTCTGCTAGTTCTGACTTGATTTCTCTTTTCAGGGATTCCATCATCTCACTGACCTTTTAAAAAATAATCACACGCACACATGTCTGATGCCTTGCACATGTATGTAACTACATATATATCATTTTAAAAAGATGCATGAATGGGACTCGTTGACATGTAAGTGGTGAGATGGTAGCATTTGCTCTTTTAAAATGTGACCAAAACCCTGTAGTTCTGTGTTCACTTGGTTGCCATCACCTTCGAATCAACCATTTCCCTCTCCTTTCCCTCTCTGTGTAGTCATTCAAACACCATCGTTGTTTTTCTCTTCTCATTAATTTATGGTTTTAAAGTCGCTTTTTCTAAGAGAAGATTTTAATTCCTAAAAGAAATGAAACAGCGTAGCACTGGTCTCATTCTTTTCTTCTTCTTCTCCCGCAGTAAAAGGCACCGGGAGAAGTCCCCCTGGCCATCTCCAGTAAAACACGGTCTTATTTAGTTATTAGTTTATTATTATGGTTTATGTGCTTGTTTATAATTATGATGAATCTCAAATGCTGGGCATGACTTTGCACTTAAGATCTACTGAGGTTCCCTCTCGTTTTTAAAAACGGACCAGATTGTGGGTCCTGTGAGGCACATACAACACGAGAGGACATTTCCCTCGGGTTCTTATTCTGTTTGTAATCATTCATCTGCACATGTACTGGCCTTGACTACAAATCTGTTCTCCAAATATTCCCGTTAGCGCTTTATTTTTTCACTCTTTAAAATCACCTTTCTTACCTTTGTGTTTTGAGAGTTTCCGTTTTAAACTTTAAGTTTCTTAAAAGGTTACCTTTAAAAAAAAAGCTGCTTTCTGGAGTGACACAGGCTGGTTGTCAGGGGACAAGGGGGCTGTCCTTTAGCTAGGAGCTGCTTTATGTACATAATGAAAATGATTTCTGCCCCTTTATCAGGTCTGTGTTTGGGCTCCTAAATCCACCTTATCGTGGCATCCCTAGTGAAGGACATTTCTCCACGTACTGCCAAGAGCAATCAAGGTTTGAAGTCATTTCCAAGGGTGATAAAAGAACCAGAATGGTTTGTGAAAAGGGACGAGATGTATATTTCTGTTTGAGAGCGAAGTAATCACCTCTGTGTGCTTTCCTGAATGAAGACTCCCATTCACGTTCTTTCCTCAGTGCATATTCAGTACACATGGAATTCCAGTTACCATTCGCCTGCTGACTGTCAGCATGGGCTGAGAGACTGGAGGGGTTCGGGGGGTGGGGGTTGGATTCACACAGGACCATCCCCATGGCATGAGCCGGGAGCAAATGTTCCCTCAGTCAGAAATAAACATTGCCAAGGTCCATTCAACCACCTTGCTTTCACTCTTATAGGAATGGTAGCGACCCTTTCCTCTGCATCTTCTACCTAAAGAGTTGAATATGTATTTAGTTTCACAATACAAAAATGTCTTATGTGTTTGCAAGTTATAGTGCAAGGACCTCCCCTCCATGCACAACCCAGGAGGCGTCTTCCACACGGAATGGTCTCTCAGGAGCCCTGGTGGACTTCCTTCTGCTCCACCCCATCGGCCCTTCTGTATGAAATGCCATTCGAATAAGAGGCTGTTCTTGTGTGGGTCTCAGAATTCGCTGGAAGTTCTCAGGAGGGAGTAGATGGTCCTCAGGGAGCACAGCTGCCCTTTCCGAGATATCGAAGGCAAGCCCTCCAGTCCTTCCTCAACAGCACCACTCGAACACACCAACAAAACGCCTGCTGGAGTTTTCAGGTCTAGAAAGAAACGTTGGGATAGGTGCCATTCCTGCTCATTCTCAAATCCCACCAATAGGGCGTTTCTAAGAGCTTTGTCCCTTAATCTGAGCTGATTGTTGAACGATTTGTTGTTTTACAATTAAAGGCAGATGGTTTCAAGCAGTAATCAGATCAGCCACGATGCAATTTAGGGATGGTTCAATTTCCGGGTTGGATTTGCATCCTAATCCTAGGCTAAGAAAATGAGAAAACCATTTCCAGATGATCAGTAATGTTCTTTCAGGACAATCATAGCGATGCAGTAGGAGTCCTTACACATTGGACCTAATGCCCATTATTTCACTGGGTGTAAAGAAAGCTGTTAGGAGCGCAACATCTAATCGTGGTCTCCAAACTATCTATGCGGCACAAATCATAGTGGAATTAGTTCACAAAGGCGAGCAAAAAGGTGAAAAATGCATAAAGATGGCATAAGAGCCAATTTCTGTAGATAAAAATATGATGGAAGGACTTCCCCCATGGATTTGGTCAGCTGTGATAGATTTGCATGTGCTTTGAATCTAGCACAGTGGTTCTCAACCTTCTGGCCCTTTAACTATAGTTCCTCATGTTGTGACCCAACCATAAAATTATTTTCGTTGCTGCTTCATAACTGTAATGTTGCTACTGTTATGAATTGTCATGTAAATATCTGATATGCAGGGTGGTCTTAGGTGACCCCTGTGAAAGGGTCATTCAACCACAAGTTGAGAACCGCGGCTCAGCAGCACTGGGCTTGTGAAATGCTGAGAGGGAACAGCCGGGGGGAAGGAGATAGTATTTCTAACATGTGGAGGATTTCTGGGCCGCGTGGCGGGTGCTCAATGCTGCTCACCCCAGAGCAGAGTGAGTGGAGGCACACAGGGCCCTCAGTGATCTGGTCCCCAGTGTGGGAATTTCCAGTAGAGGCTGTGGGGAAGTGTAGTGTGCGGAAGGGCACTGCTGCCCCAGTTGTCATCGAAGATCTGAAGGGTTCCTGTCCATCACGGGTGGGTCTGGGAGTGGCTGCTGGCATTTTCAGGCTTTCTCATGTTGGAACTTCGCTTTCAATTGGGCTGTTTCCCCTTCCATTGCTGTTATCACTGGTGCTTCTTCCAGGACAAGTGGTGACAGCCCTCTCCTGGAGCCCTGTGGTGCTGGCCTCCCTTTTCAGCCTTGCCTCTCAGTCCTGAAAAGCAGCTACCTTGTCCTGCACAGCATGCCCTAAGATCAGTGCCATGGTGCAGTGGGTGTGGCCCGCTCACCCTTTGCGCACGCAGATCATCGTTGGATGTCATGGACTCGGCCGGGGTGGAACCAGAAGCTACCAAAGGGGCTACGGATTGTGTCCTGCCCCACAATTTAATTTCTTATCCAAAATATTCCAAGAGATCAATGTTTTGACCTGAGTGTATTTCTCCTAAGAATTTAGCTTCAGTTTTTACCAGAACTTAGCTTGGGTCTATCTTGTATGCTTGCTAAAATTCCCTGTAATTCTCACACTTTACTAAATGAAATTTAGAACCAGCTGGTGTGGTTCAGTGGTTCAGTGTCAACCCATGAATCAATAGGTCACTGGTTTGATTCCTGGTCAGGGCACATGCCCGGGTTCCTGGCTGGATCCCCAGTATGGAGTGTGCAGGAGGCAGCCAATCAGTGATTCTCATCTTTGATGTTTCTATCTCTCTCTTCCTCTCCTTTCTTCTTTCTCTAAAACCAATAAAAACATTAAAAATAAAAGAAAAAAAAGAGAAAGAAAGGAAGAAAGAAAGAAAGAAAGAAAGAAAGAAAGAAAGAAAGAAAGAAAGAAAAGAAAAGAACAGAGGGGATTCCCTACATGTTGGCTGTTGTAGGCAGGATTCTAACATGAACTCCGAAGACCCTTTCCCAAGGCTGATTTTCTCCTGTTGAGGAGGACTTACTGTGCACACTGTATGTAGAGGATACATGGAAGTTTTACTTTGCTCAGCATGGAGACCAGTGTTTATTAGCAGCTTCTCGCACGGTGTACCTCTAGGTGGCTCCTCTTACCTCCATTACCCCACTCCTCTCTGCATTTGGTTAGCTAGAGTATCAAAAACCTCAATACAGTGATACAGTCTTCTAGCTAAATAAGGCGAAACTTGAGGCTGGAGTATGACTTATTCCAAAATTTAACACCTTATCCATAGAAGAAGCAGGATGAGAACCTGGGTCATTCAACCCCAGAGTGAGCTGTCTCTCTGCCTCACTCCTCAGTCATATTAAATAAACACATAATTTACTTTCCTCAGCACCACCAATCAACATTTCTGGAGCTTTATTCTATACTAGGGGCCCAGTGCACAAAAATCTGTGCACTCGGGGGAGTCCCTCAGCCAAGCCTGTGCCCTCTCGCAGTCTAGGACCCCTCGGGGGATGTCCACCTGCTGGCATGCCTGGCCAGCCTGGGTGAGGAGCTGAGGGCAGTTTTCAGGCTGCCCACAGTCCCTTCAGGGTTCAGGTCCCTACTGGCGTGCCTGGCCAGCCTGGGTGAGGGGCTGAGGGCTGTTTTCAGGCTGCCCACAGCGAGGCTGGCTGGAATCAGGTTTCTGGGATTTATTTATCTCTTATAATTGAAACTTTGTTGCCTTGAGCCCAGGCCCAGGCAGGCAACGAAGCCTCTGTTTGCTTCAGCTTCATGGTTTCTATAATTGAAACATGGTTGCCTTGAGCAGAGGCCCAGCCAGCCTAGGCAGGCAGTTTACTCCTGGTGCAACAGAAGCCTTCTATTCGCTCTAGCTCTGTGGCTGCCGGCCACCATCTTGGCTGCGTTAATTTGCATACAGCTGTTCTGATTGGCCAGTGGGCATGGCTTGGTGTGTGTGTGATGTGGTTGGTGGGCGTGGCTTATGTGTCTCGTAGTGATGGTTAATTTGCATATTACTCTTTTATTAGATTAGATAGTTTGGCTACCCAAATATTGAGAGACTGTCACACAATGACCACCACTGATCTTAGCCATTCTCTTGGTCAGCACAGCTTTACATCCTTGGGTGTGTGGTTTTTTATTGTGCTTGTTTGTTTGTTTGTTTTTTAATCTCAAAACATAGACTTGGCTTCTGAAAGACAGGTGTGTATCCCAAAGTTGTGCCTGCTTAATGAGACTTTGGGGAAAGGGCCGGGTTAATGGCCACCGCTGTGTAGGGCGTGAAAAAACCCTGATTCAGCCTCTCAAACCCACTCCATTCAGCTCATCAATCGGAGAAAGGGTTTTGGGAGAAGACTCTCTGGTGTTGGACTTGACGGACTGCTTTAATAACATAGGGAGCAGTTTCAGGAGCTTGCTTCTGCTATTAAGCTCTTCCTCTGGTAATTCAGGAGAGGAAATAAAAATGCAATATGTATTTCCCTGTGTCATCTATAGTCTGAGAGTGTGCACCATATGTAATGTGCATTCTGTTCTACCGGTTTATTATCTATGTTCTACTACTTTTTTTTTTCAATTAGAAATTAATCACCCAGGGTTCTCAATTGCTCACGGCTCATTACCCGTCACCTACAGCCTGGCAGCCGTGCGGGAAATCTGACGCGGGCACTTTAAGCAGGGCTGGTTTGGCGTTTACTTACTTAGTTAAAGATCATCACCAAGCAGAAGCCCCTTGGGAGGAGTCGCTGGCTCATTGGGCCCCATGGGGAGGGCGGTAATTAAACTCTGAAGGCAGCACTGATGTTCAGCTAAAAGCTTGTCTTTAAATAGTAATACCCTCGCATTGTAAAGTGGTAGGCCCTCGGGTGGCTGTTGACACAGTGTGCGGAGCCGGCGTATTTTTTATATAAAAGCCAAATTGAAGAAACTGTGATGAGCTCATCTGCATAAAGCAATCTGATTCAGCCTGAGGGTGCAGGCAAGGGGGAGTGATTAGGAGCCGGCTCGCCCCGCTCCTCCACAGCGCTGTGCTAACACGCCACCACTTGTCACTAAAAAATTGGAGACACCATATGCCGAGCTGCCTCTGCCAGGCGCCCCTTGGTGATGTCACGGCGAGGAATTCCTCCCCGGCTCCCGGGAATGCACAGGCAATGTGTGCCGCCCCCATCTTCCTCCCTGCCCCTGCCCCTGCCTCTAGCCAGGACCAGGATAGCCCATTGTTCCTGGAAAGGGAGCAGAAGCCTGGCCAGGGTGCCCAGACTCTTCCATGCACATTTGAGGGGCAGTGGAAGCATTGGTACATCCCTAGGGGCCACTGCTGGGGTGGCGGCAGCTTTGGGAGTGAGGTCCCCTGCGGGTGAGGCATCATGGTGCCCATTAGAAGCAGGAGAGGCGCCTGCCCTCTGGACCTTCCCGTCCCTGGGGCCCTGTGTGGCTGAACAGCTCGGGGAGGCCCCCTCTTCCTTCACAGCCTTTTCCCCCCTTTTAAACATGCCCTGCGCTCTATGGATTATGCAGACCCTGTTGCTTGGATGTGCAAACTGTGCATTAAAATTTCACCCTGAGGAGGATGGTCTCCGTGCGGCCTGGCAGCTGAATGCGTGGCTGCAGCCTTGAGGCGTTGGCTTTGCGGTCCCTGCAGGTGACAGGCAGGGTGCAGGCTGCCTCCTGGCCCATGTGAATGCGGTCACCATTTCATGTTCCTCTCCACCCGCCCCCCTGTCCTTCCCCCGACCCCCCAGACCTTTGCCCTGGCAGGTGCCTGAGAAGGAAAGGCAGGCCAGGGTGTGGCATGTGCAGGGAAAGGGGGTCTAGAGACAGGGGTCTTGGGGACAGGGCCCGCTGGATGGGCAGATTGGGGACAGACAGGATGGTGCAGACCCCCTGACAGAGAGTAGACTGCTCGAGGCACCATTTGGGCTGTTCTGCTGGCTCCCAGGAGAATTGGAAGAGGCTGCCTGAGACCTGGAGATGCTCTCCAGCACCCCCAGCGGGCAGCTCTCCAGCCTAGCCAGCCCCAGTCCAGGACCCCTCCACCACAGCAAAGCCGCCTTTTTACTAGTCCTCCCTGCAAAAGTCTTACACAGGCTTTTGTTAAATTAATTATATTGTTGAATGAATGACCTCCATCCAAAGGAATACCAATACCCAACAAACCTCAAGCCGCGTGAGGCCTTCTTGGCATCTTAAACGCACTGAATACAATGTTAAAACAGGGCGATTCTGGCTGGATGGGTAGAGATTTCCCCGCCACAACCCCTTCCAGGCCCCTCCTCATAGTTCTGAGGGTCCTGGGACCACGTTCCCAACCCCCCTGACCTCTGCATGGTGTGGGAGAGGACCCCAGGCCCACAAATGTGTTCTTGAGACAGTGTTCACCCTGCGATGTTTCTTTTATTACAGCTTCAGATTCACATTGAAAAGGCCATTTTTAACCATGTCTATGAAGAACATTCTAACTTTCCCATATGGAAATTAGATGCTTATTTTTGAAATATTCTATTGATTTGGAATCATCAGACATCGCTTCCAAAATTAATTAGTTCAGTGGAGAGCATGGAGAGGTGGTCTCGGTGAGAAACGAGGGAAGCAGTATATGCCATGTGCTTTCAGAGAGGCGGTCCCTGGGAAGTGCTTGAGCTGCTCTGCCCTTTTCTCCATCTCCTCGGCTTGGCCCGCTCTTTATTTCCCACCGTTGGAAATGGCGTTCTGTTGAGTGTCATGGCTACCACACTATTCCGGTCAGATTCCTCCTCCTTGAAGAAACCTGCCGAAGACCACAAGCAAACACTATTGCTGTCCATTGCGGCACCTACTAAGTCCAACGCAAAGATAAATTTAAGTTTATCCCAGATGCCTACCATATAACATGACTTGTTAACCCAGGAAAATCTTCTCTAAAGTAGAGACAAAACTGCTGAAATGGTAGAAATGGTAGAGGGAGAAAGTAGAGGAGGTAGTTGGGTCACTTCTCTCACTAGCCTTCTCGTTATTTGAGAAGATTTTTGAGATTTTTCTGGTTTAAAAATTCGTCTTATATGCCGGAAAATACAGTACTTTGTATTACTTTCAAGGCAATATATGTTGCAGAATTTATTTTTATTGTTTTTAATTTTTATTTATTGACTTTTAGAGAGAGAGGAAGGAAGAGAGAAAAACATCAATTTGCTGTTTTCACATATATTAATGCATCCATTGGTTGATTCTTGTATGTACCCTGACTGGGGATTGAACCTGAAATCTTGGCGTACCTGGGCCAACTGAACTATATTGTCATATGTTGCTGAAGTTAGATGCATTTCTTCAAAGTCCTTCTGGACATTAATATACTGGAAATGATTCTTCCTTCAGGATAGTCATATTGTTTTACAATTTGCCAAAAGTTGGTCTTAGGTCTTAGAATACGTATATGGACGTACATACATATATGTGTGTCTATTCCTGAAAGCCCCCAGGATGGCACCTGTTGGTCCAAAGTAGCTTTCCCCTAACCGTGTCTTGATTTTTAAATTGTTGATTGCCCACGTCCTCTTACTTTGCAATAGGTTTCAAAATTCATTTTATGAGTACTCAGACTTGAGACCCTACAGAAAGGAAATCCGTTTCTGTGAACTGTATGACCCCTGCTGTGTGAGATGAGCACACATTAACACGTCTCCTAGCAACACGCTAACATTTCAGCTCTGGATGAGCCAGCCTCTCTTCAATCACTTGGTGAGACAGGAACTTTTAATTTATGAAGTAAGCTAAACCAAAGGGAAATGTGCGAACGACGGTGTGCAGACAGCTCTTGTTAGGATTCTTTGCTGCAAATACTGGAACTTAAGCTTTTCCGTGTCTCTTTGTGCATTTACAACTTCTGTTATCTGCTGCTTATCAGCACCTGCCTGATGTTGTTTATAAATTCTCCTTCTCTGTTGGTCCAATTTCAAAGACAAGGCTAAATGTAGTCTGTTACCAAAGAGCGGTATAGAGTGAATACTGAAATAGACTCTACATGCCTGGCCAGTGTGGCTCAGTGGTTGAACACTGACCTATAAACCAGGAGGTCACAGTTCCGTTACCTGTCAAGGCACATCCCCAGTTGGGGGCATGCAGGAGGCAGCCAATCAATAATTCTCTCTCATCATTGATGTTTCTAGCTCTCTCCCTTTCCTTCCTCTCTGAAATCAACAAAAATATATATATATATATATTTTTTTTTAAATAAAAAGAAATAGGGCTCTATTGCCGAAACTTCTGAGTTAGTTCACATGTCTAAATGTGAACTGCTTTTTTCTTATTGAAAATTTATACATTTATGTAGTATGTAGACAACATAGATAAGCAAAAATAAAAATAATGATGACTTGTAATGATGGCATTCATGAATATATTTATATAGGGAAAGGCCTTGCCTATATCAAGATTATATTGCTATGTCACTGCATTTTCTCCTAGTTTTATTTTCAACATTTTGTCTAATATGTTTACGATTTCTTTTCATAGAATATGTCCTCTCTGTGGTTAGGCAGTTGGCTCAGGATTGCCTGTTGTTGGAGTAATGTGGCTAAAATCAAGCTGGAGTGGATCCAAGTGGGAACAGGTGGTCGAAAAGGCCAGATGACACTAGTAGGACATTTTGACATAAAGCGAAGGAGATACAATGGGTGGTGGATGGAAGAGGAGATGGTGATTTCTTTTTGGGAAAGTGTGTTTATTATCAATCTTTTTCTGGTTGACAATTTCTAAGCCTTTGTATCCTAGAGAATTTTATTGGTTGGCTCCTTTACCAAGCTTCCTATACTTTGGAAGAATTAAGGCCATAGTGAGTGAGGGTGGAGCACACAAAAAAAGTGAAACACAGTTCTGGGATCCCCAGAAACTCCCAGTCCATGGCGGGGTGATGGAAGGAAGAGACGTTGGTTATTAAGATTGACAGAAAGAAGAGCATGCCTCGAGTGAAGGCAGAGTCTCTGAGCCCTCTGGTCCTAGGAAGAGAGATTGGAAAATCGGTGGTCTTCTCAGATGAATTGATGTTTGATCTGTCCTTTACTAGTACCTTCTCGAGAATCTAAATGGACCTTAGACAACACAGATAAGCAAAAACAAAAATAATGAGGGCTTGTAATGATGGCACTCCTTAATATATTTATATTTGGAAAGGCTCTCCTGTATCCAGATTGAAATGAATGAATGAGATAATGACTAGAGTGTTTTGCTTTCTCTGCTTGTTGGTGGGGTTTGTGACGATGAGGTGAGTGGGAAAAGCCCCTAAGTCTGACAGCTGGTTAGTCAATATTTGAAGAATTCGTGAATTCTAAGGATATTGAGGATGACCATGCGTGAAAATAAAGCATCCCTAAATACACAACGCAACTCAATATGAAGGTATTTGTGAAAAGTTTATACTAAAATAATGTGTCCTAGGCACACAAGGACAGTTATCTTTTTAAAAAATCATATTTCTTCCGTAGCACCTAAGACCATTGAGGACCATAAAAATATTTGTAAATAATTATTTGTGAAAATGATTTTTATTGATAAAGCCATTAGGTGAAACGAGACCCGCCCAGAATGCTCTGGATTATGTCCACATATAAAAACTATGCTTACAAAGCTAGACTGCATTTCCCTTTTTCAAAAACTCAGGCATGCATTTTCTTATTGATCTCAACATCCTTGCTTTTAACCCCTGAAAGTCAGACGCACACAGGAAAGGGAGGGAGGGAGTCCTTGCTCTGTCACAAGTTACAGGCGATTTCAGCCACATTCCATCTCGCTGTGACTGTTTTCTCTGCAAATGGTCATAGGCTTTCAAACTTGCTTTTCAGCAAGAAAGTCCTCTTATCAAATAAAATCTCATTTGAAATTCAGTATTTCTAACAAGTGGTCAATCTCAGATAGTGTCTTCCCTATCCCAATCCTAACCCTCGAAAAGTGCTTCTGAATTTTTTATACTATGAAGTGCAAGTATCTCTCTTCATATATGAATTAGCTGCCTCAGTGCCATCTCCTCCCTCTTCTACTGTGTGTTTAAGAAAGGGGACCTGGAGAAATAGCTCTGGACATAGTGGCTAATGCACATGCTCTCCCGGTCCCCCCACGTGCACCCCTGTCCCCTCTCATGGAGCACATCGGTCTGAGGGGCCTTCAGATCTGATTTGAAAACAACATCCCTGATGCTTTTAACAGGAGGTGGCCCAGAGAGCACACCTAGAGAAAAATGAAGCAGATTTTTACATCATTGCTCTAGAAGCCATAGATGGCACACACAGAAAGTAAGCTCAGCATGAAAGCAGACGTCATTTCATACCTAGGCATTGCTTTCTTTTTAATTGGGGCCAAATTCTATTTAACACCAAAACTGAGAAATCAGAGTTCTTTATTTGAGATTATATATATATACTAATAAAAGCGAAATAGTAAAATTAACCGTTTCTCCGAGACAGGGTAAGCCACGCCCACCAGCCAATCAGAGCGGCTGTATGCAAATTAGCCCAGCCAACATGGCGGCCGCCACTCACGGACCTGAGTAAACAGCCCTTTCCATTGTGGCAGGAGCGAAAGTGAAGCTGCGCCCGCTCAGCTCAGCTCCGATTAAACTGGCTCTAGCGAAACACACCTTTGAAACAATATAACAATCATAGAATCCTCCGGAGCTGAAGGAAAGAGCAGCCCGGGCCTAACCAGTAAAAGTAACATTGTGTCATTATAGACTCTGC
>PVJC01049203.1:0-12272 GCA_004026665.1 Murina feae | reverse complement strand
GTCAGTGTATGCTTAATTTCTAGTTGGTCCTTTATCATATCCTTGAGGGTCTCATTAGATTCATTGAGGATCTCACTAAATTTATCGGCGGTCTCACTAAATTTATCGGCAGTCTCTAGAAATTTCTTGAAAAACCTAATAACCGTGGTTTTGAACTCTATATCCTGTCGTTTTCTTTCCTCCATTTCTGTCATTTGTGGCCTGTTTCTTTGTCTCTGCATTTTGGCTGCTTCCCTTTCTGATTTAGGTGATCACTGCGAGGAATTAACCTCTAAGCCACTTGGTTATGAGAGTCAGCTGTGTCTACAGTGGGAGAACTTCTGTGCTGGAGACACCCTTATGGGGCAAGAGTTGTTTCAGTGGGGCTTTTATGCTCACTGCATCTGCCCCGAGTGCGTTCCTTGTGGATCTGTTTTGTTTAGGTTAGTCCCACTCTGGCCACTGGGTGAGGCTGGCTCCTGTATCTTTAAGGAGGTGTTGATTAAGCCTTTGCCTTAGGCTACTCAGTCTTTTATATGCAAAAGCCTCTGATGCAGCTTGGGAGGGACGGGGCCTCGGGGAGTTCGCAGGGCAGGGTGGAGCAAATAGCTATGGCGCTTCTCAGCCCTGCACTGAGAGACACCAGGTCTCTGTGTCCCACAGTAATTGCTGCAAGCAACGCTGAGAGAAACCCGCTTTGGATTTCCTCCCGGTGCCAGTCAGTCCCCCTTCTCCGGGCGTCTGGGTCCTCAGAAACTCGCCTGGAACTGGAGTTCAGAGCCGCTGGGGACTTGTGGCTCTCTCCATTTTGGAAAAGAACCGCGTCCTCCGGCGCCAGCCCTCTCCCCGAGCCCCGTGCGCGCGCCTCCGTACCTCTGTACTTTGCTTCCGCCGCTCCTCTGAGTGTCAGACTCTTTTCTAGTTATAGGATTTTCACTCAGCCAGCCTTCCTGTGGGTGCGAGTGGTGTCCGTGTGTTCTTTTCGTGGTTTTTCTGAAATAGTTGTTCTCGGCTGCATTTATGGTGTTTACCTTATGCCACCATCTTGTTTCTCTCAAGACCTACTTTAGATGGATCTGATAGATGGTGTATTAGTTTTCTAGGGCTGAGTAATGTAATAAAAATAAACATTTGGTTTTTGTCCCGGGTTCCTAGAATACAACCACTAAAAGCTTTGGAATCTCTGGAGAGATGCTGAGTGTCTTTTGAATGCTAATGAGATAACTATTGCTGGGAGCCCTTAGATAATTTTTGGATGGGGATTGGTTGCCAGAAAGACCTAGTCATGATTAGAGGGTTGGAACTTTCAGCTGTACTTTCTGGTATCAGGGAGAAAAGAGGCTGGAAATTGAGTTGATCACCAATGGCCAATGATTTAATCAATCATGCCTATGTAATGAAACCTTCATAAAAACCCCTAAATGATGGGGCTTGGAAAGCTTCTGGGTTGGTGAACACATGGAGATGCTGGGAGGGTGACATGCCTGGAGAGGCCATGAAAGATCCTCAACTTTTCCCCAATTCCTTGACCTATGCCACTTTCATTTGGCTGTTTTCTGCTGTATGTGTTATAATAAAATAGTAGTTGTAAGTAAAGTATTTTCCTAAGTCCTGTGAACTGTTCAAGCAAATTATCAAACCTGAGTAAGGAGTTGTAGGAACTCTTGTTTTATAGGTGGGTGGTCAGAGTACAGTTGGCAACCTGGGACTTATGACTGGCATTTGTAGTGGGGACAGTCTTGTGGGACTGAACCCCTTAAACTTGTGGTATCTGGTGCTAACTCCAGGTAGTCTCAGAATTGAATTGAATTGTTCAACAGCCAGTTGGTATCTGGAGAATTGGAGAACTGGTTGTCCAGGAAATGTCCACACTTCAGTGATAGAGGTATTGTGAGTAAAAATACTTCAGAGGTTGCCACCACAAAATAAGCAACAGAAATTTATTTTCTCACAGTTCTGGAGGCCAGAAGTCCAAGATCAAGGTGTCATCAGGGGTGGTGTCTGGTGAGGCCTCTCTTCTAGCTTGTAGACACATACCTTTTTGTTTGTTTGTTTGTTTGTTAGATCCCTGTAAAGTAGAAAAGGGGATAGAGAGATCTGGTGTTTCTTCCTCTTCTTATAAGGATAACTTTTATGACCTCATTTAACCTCCCTAAAGGCCCTGTCTCCAAATATAGTCACATTAGGGTCATGGTTTCAACTATAAATTTGTGGTCAGGGGTACATATTTAATTCTATAGCAGATGGATGATCAGAGAAAGACTTTCAGAGGAGATGACATTTCCACTGAGATCTAAAAGCTATAGGATCTTGTTATGAGATAAGCCAGTGGAAGATCATTACACAAAGAAGAAATATGTACAGAGGTATAATGTACATTTGTTATACTGGGAATATTGAGTTACGATGCAGAAGAAAAGAAAAAAATAAGTGAAATAAATGAAACTCATAAGATGTAGAGATAAGTATAAACAAGTAGTAGTAAGTAGAGCACATGTATATTAAACATAAATAGAAAGGAATTAAAGGACTAAGAGTAATATTTGAGAGGAAATGTAATATTTATGAGGTCTTAATCCAGCCACTCATTGGTAATAACTATTCTGGGCCATGTGTCCTCTTCCCCAAACACATAAACTCATAGCCCAAATAAAGCCCATAGCTGTACAGCAAGTTAATTGGCAAGCTACAAATATTAGCCAGGTGTATATTTGTCTCTGTGTCTTTCTGATAGAGCAAATGTACGTTACTGGTCCAAGGCATCTTCTGTTATGTGGGCTCCCTTTCTTAACCCTCAACTCTGTTCCATCAACAGAGAAGACTGATGTAGCAGAGAGATTTATATACAAATGATACATAACCCAGGATTTAATTAGTGTGATCCTTCCACCTCTCTTATGCCCTTACCTAATAATATACCTGTCTCATTCCCTTTGCTTTGTGCTGTGGGTTTTTTTTGTTTTGTTTTGTTTTATTGTTGTTTTTGTTTGTTTGTTTGTCTTATTTTGGTTAATCCTCACCCAAGAATATATTTCCATTGATTTTTAGAGACAGTGGAAAGGAGGAGGGGGTGGTGGAGAGAGACAGAGAGAAAGAAACATCGATGTGAGAGAGAGACATTGATTGGTTGCCTTCCCTATGTACCCTGACCAGGGCTGGGATTGAGCCTGAACAAGGTATGTGCCCTTGACCAGAATCGAACCTGGGACCCTTCAGTCCATGGCTGACACTCTATCCACTGAGCCAAAATGGCTAGGGCTGTTTTAATTTAATGTGAGCCCTTCTGTTCTGTGACCTTTGGGATAGCCTGCCTGATAGTATAATTGATGTTTACAAGGTAATTTCCCATACAACAGAAGGCCTTAACATGGGAAAGGCTCAGTGTGTTCTAGAACTGCACAGGGTATCCATTTGACACATGTGACTATTTAAATTTAAATTAATTAAAATTAGAAAATCATTTCCTCAGTTGCACTGGTCATATGTCAGGTGCTCAATAACTATGTGTGCTTGGTGGACACCATCAGACAACTGGACAGTGTAGAAGAACATTTCCATTATCATGGAAAGTTTTGTTGGACCATGATATTTTAGAAAGTTAGAGGTGACCAATATGGCTGGAGGGTGACTCTGAGGAAAGTGGCAAGAGATGAATTTGGAGGGAAGGTGTCAATATCACAAAGGGACTTCCTCTTTTTTCTCCTTATCACTTTCTAACTCATTCACCTCCATTTTATTCATAAAGTCTTCCCTGACTGACCCTGCCCCAACTATACTCCTTAGTTCCTCTCAACCAAAACATTTAGTTTGTTTATTTTTTCATTAGATTCCACATATAAGTGAAATCATATGGTATTTGTCTTTCTCTGACTGGCTTATTTCACTTAGCATAAAACTCTCCAGGTCTAACCAGGCTGTCACAAAAGGTAAGATGTCCTTTTTTATGACTGAGTAGTATCCCACTGTGTAAATGTACCACAGCTTTTTTATGCACTCATCTACTGATGGGCACTTGGGCTGCTTCCAAATTCTGGCTATTGTAAATAATGCTGCAATGAACATAAAGGTGTATACCATATGATTTCACTTACGTGGAATCTAATGAACAAAATAAATAAAATATTAATAGACTCATAGATACAGAGAACAGACTAACAGCTGTCAAAGGGGAGGAGGTTTGGTGAAAAATGTGAAGGGATTAAGCAAAACAAAAACAAGAAAACTCATAGACACATACAACAGTATAATGATTACCAAAGGGAGTCAGGGGGAAGTAGAAGAAGGTAAAAGGGAAATAAATGGTGATGGAAGGAGACTTGACTTTGGGTGGTGAACACACTATGTAATATGCAGATGATGTATCATAGAATTGAAGCCTATATAATTTTATTAACCAATGTGACTCCAATAAATTTAGTAAAAATTTTAAAAAAGAAAACAAAAAGGGCAAAGAAATAAACATTTAGAGTAGGTGCCATATAATCTAATCTAATAAAAGAGTAATATGCAAATTGACCCTTACTCTATTATATCCACAAGCCACACCCACAAGCCATGCCCACCAACCAATCAGGAGCAAATATGCAAATTAACTCAACTAAGATGTCAGCGGCCACAGAGCTGGAGTTGCCCCGGGCAATGGAGGAAGCCAGGGCCCTGCGGGCCCTGAGTTCTACTCAAGGCTACAAAGTTTCAATTATGAAGATATACAAACCCCAGATACCTGCCAGGGACCAAGGCAACAAAGTTTCAATTATAGAAGTTAAATAAATCCCAGATACCTGCTTCCAGCCAGGTACCCCAGTAGGGACCCGAACCCTGAAGGAGCTGTGGGCAGCCTGAAATGGCCCTCTGCCCCTCACCCAGGCTGGCCAGGCACCCCAGTAAGGACCCGAACCCTGAAGGGGCTGTGGACAGCCTGAAATGGCCCTCAGCCCCTCACCCAGGCTGGCCAGGCATGCTAGCAGGTGGACATCCCCCAAGGGGTCCCAGACTGCAAGAGGGCACAGGCCAGGCTGAGGGACGTGCCCCCCCCCAAGTGCACAAATTTTTGTGCACCGGGCCTCTAGTTTAGAATATATATATTAGAGGCCTGGTGCATGAAATTTGTGCACTGGGGGGGGGGGAGGGAGGGTGCCCCTCAGCTCAGCCTGCATTCTCTCCAATCTGAGACCCCTCAAGGGATGTCTGACTACCAGTTTAGGCCTGATTTCACAATCTGGGACTGCTGGCTCCCAACCTCTCATCTACTTGCCTGCCTGATTGCCCCTAACCTCTTCTGCCTGCCAGCCTAATCACCCCCTAACCACTCTCTTGCCAGCCTGTTCGACGACTAACTGCTCCCCTGCTGGCCCGATTGCCCCCAACTGCCCTCCCCTGCTGGCCTGATCGCCCACAACTGCACTCCCCTACTGGCCATCTTGTGGTGGCCATCTTGTGATGACATGGGTGTGGCCATCTTGTGACCACATGAGGTCAGCCATCTTGTGACCACATGGGGTGACAGCCAATTTGCATATTACCTGTTTATTATATAGGATATATCAGGACTCTTTTGGTAGTAACAGAAAACTCAACTCAAGTGAATTTTTTTTTTAACTTGAGGATATGTTTTCACTGGTATTTTTTTAGAGAGAGAGGAAGGGAAGTCAAATCTGCAACCTAGCTATGTGCCCTGACTGTAAATTAAACCCACAACCTTTTGTGTACGAGACATTGCTCCAACTAACCAAGACATCTGGCCAAAGCTCAAGTGAATTTATTAAACAATAAAAGGAAATTTCGTGTTTGGTGTAATTTAAAATTTTAGGGTGTATCTTCTTTTATTGAGGCTCTATTCAAAGCCTTCAATAATGTCATCAGGATTTGGTTGCTTTTCATTTCTGGGTTCTACCGTTCACTGAATTGGCTCTATTCTCAAGCTCTACCTTTGTGATTACTCCTCTCATCCCAAACAAGGCTACAACTTTACATTCTTTCAGGTTCAAGGCCAATGAAAAAATAGAATTTCTTCCTGGAAATTTTCAAGCAATTCTTGGAATTCACTCTTTTGATCTTGAATTGGTCATACCCATTCCAGACCAACACTGTGGTGAGCAGGATTCTGGATGCTGGCTGGTCAGATCTGGGTCACATGCTGAATCAAGTGGACTCAGAATGGAGGAAGGAGAGTTCTTAAAGGAAAACTGAGATAGGGTTTAGAAGGAGGAACACTGGTAGGTAAAAACAATCTATGACTACCATAATTTAAGTAACCTTATGAACTACTTCATAACATACAGATATTTCATCTATCTTTATTTTTCTAGATAAAATTTAATTTAGTACTGACTTCTCCTGACAGGCTAACATTAATGACCAACTTTTAGGTATTCCTCCCCACCTTAAAGCATAAATAAAGTATGGAATCCAGCCCTAGCTAGTTTGGCTCAATAGATAGAGCATTGGCCCTCAACTGACAGGCCCCAGGTTTGATGCCAGTCAAGGGCACATAGCTCAGTTGCAGTTTCCCCGGCCCTGGTCAGGGTACATGTAGGAGGTAACCAATTGGTGTGTCTCACTCACATCGATGTTTCTCTCTGTCTCTTCCTCTCCCTTCTACTCTCTCTAAAAATCAATGGGAAAATATCCTCAGGTGAGGATTAACCAAATTAATTAATTAGTTAATTAATAAAGGAATCCAGGGAAACTGAACCAAGAGCTTTGGCCTTGGTTCATCATGATAGCTTGGAGATAGTCCCTGCCCTCTATTTCCATTTGAACATGAGCAGATCAACTGAGGACATCTACTCTCTCTAAACTACTGGGATTTTTACTGCAGATCTCAAAGCTAAACGGCTTAATGTTGAGAGGCCAGGCATCCATAATGATCTTCTTCAGTATTGGTTTTGCATCTCCTAGGATAGAACATATGGGATCAAAGCTCATGTTTCTATTAGTTATATACTTATATACTCTTTTATAGGAATTGCTAGTCTTACAAGTTAAAATATTTGTTTCATAATTTATTCTTTTATATGCTTTACTTTGTTGAGCATAGAGAATACAATAAATATTTCATAGATACAATAAAAAATACCTGGAAAAATTTACAACTGGCCAAGGGTACAACCAAGGAGAGGCCCAGGTATAACCACAAATCAAGAAAGAGTAAGAGAACAGAAATGAGAAAAGGAAGTACTGTAGGGGCTCTAAAAGCACAAGATATGATCTTATTAAGAGTTCTGAAAAGAATACATAAATATAGGCTTACTAAAGAATGCCCTGGAGTCTTTTTAAAAAAATATGTTTTCATTAATTTTAAGGAGGAAGAGAGAGGGAGGGAGGGAGGGAGGGAGGGAGGGAGGGAGGGAGGAAGAGAGAGAGAGAGAGAGAGAGAGAGAGAGAGAGAGAGAGAGAGAGAGAAACATGGATGTGAGAGAGAAACATCAATCAGCTTTCTCCTGCACACCCCCTACTGGGGATGGAGCCCAGAGCCTGAGCATGTGCCCTGTCTGGAAAGCAAACCGATGACCTTTTGGTGTATGGGATGATGCTTAACCTACTTAGCTACACCTGCCAGGGCATGCCCTTGAGTCTTAAACCTTTTTGAGAAAGATAAGGATAATTTTGTTTTTGATTTTCTAATTTTTTTATACACAGGATTTTAAAATCTAAAACAACACTGTTGGGATGGATGAAGAAGTCTGGAATACATTTTATTCTCTCTTGATACCCTCTTTATTCAGATTCAGATTTAAATTGTGGAATTCAATTTAATAATAGTTTTATATTCCACTGGGGCTGCCATTCTTGCACTCATTCTGCTCGACTTTCATGTTAATGATAGGAGCCTTTGATGTAGTCTGTAGCAATACAAAAGTAGACCAGCAAACATCAGGCACAAAGAACCTGTTTCAGTACATGTTCCTACCCCACAACTCCCAGGCTCTAGAGAATGGTATAATAAAGTCATGTTTTGCTACGTAATATTATAAGTTAATGAATATTATAAGTTGATGAACCTGCTATTTTTCCCTCCATCTTTCCAGGTGCTTTTCAAGTAGCATTGACTAGGAAACTTGCTGGTCTGATACAAGGTATTGGTGATGAGGAACACAGTGACTTAAAGAAAGCATCAGCCCTGACCAATTTGGCTCAGTGGATAGAGCACCGACTTGAGGACTGAAGGGTCCCAGGTTCGATTCCAGTCAAGGGCATGTACCTTGGTTTCGGGCACATCCCCAGTGGGAGGTGTGCAGGAGGCAGCTGATGTTTCTCTCTCATCGATGTTGCTAACTCTCTATCCTGCTCCCTTCCTCTCTGTAAAAAAATCAATAAAATATATTTAAAAAAAAAAAAAAAAGAAAGCATCAGACAAGAAAAGCATTCTCTTATATTACATAAGAAGACTAAGAAGCAGAGAAATAAGCATTAAATTATTTGATAGAAGCATTTACATTTCATTTGTATATTAGTAACTGATAACTAATGAAAAAAATGAAGTTCTAGAATGCTGTGTGCATATATTTGAAAAAGAGGTACCAAACAGCACTATGTGAGATCTCTTGCAAAAAATAGCACTTATAATAGGGTCATGCTAAATTACTGTATTTCAAATAACCCACTGCAGGCTGCTTGATGGAGTGAGGTCAAAGCTGGAAAGGAAATTCAGTCCTGAGAAGCAGGAGCTAGGAAAGTCAGAAACTGCATTTGTTTCTGCAGCCAGGAGTTCTCTGATGATTTGTTGATGGTTTGTATGTGTCCAGATTATAGTTGAAAAAGTGGTTTGCAGTACTCTTCCTCTAAAGCAGCAGTTCTCAACCTGTGGGTCGCAACCCCTTGAGTGGTCAAACGGCCCTTTCACAGCGTCGCCTAAGACCATCTGTATATCAGATATTTACATTATGACTCATAACAGTAGCAACATTACAGTTATGAAATAGCAACGAAAGTAATTTTATGGTTGGGTCACAACATGAGGAACTGTATTTAAAGGGCAAGAAGGTTGAGAACCACTGCTCTAAAGTGTCAGATTTAGTAGATGTAAGATGGAGGCCAAGAAATCTGCCATGTTAACAAACCCCCTAGTTATTCAGATGCAGATGATCTGAGGATTGTACCCTGAGGAACACTGCACATTCAGAGCAGTCACTGCTTCATATTTTCTATATAGAAGGTAGAGTGTGGAAAGTTCTCTAGTGGGGAGGATTGCTAAGGGCACTTGTCCAGAAAGTTTGTTTAGGAAATGCACACCCTGTATCTTATTTGAAGTGAGGTGGGGCTCCTGAAGGACACTGGTGCAGCCATTGGTTAAAGGATGCTTAAGAGTAGTGCTTCTTGTCTTGACTGGTTTGGCTCAGTGGATAGAGTATTGGCCTGAGGACTGAAAGATCCCAGGTTCAATTCCAGTCAAGGGCATGTACCTTGGTTGCAGGCACATCCCCAGTAGGAAGTGTGCAGGAGGCAGCTGATCGATGTTTCTAACTCTCTATCCCTCTTCCTTCCTCTCTGTAAAAAATTAATAAAATATATATGTATTTTTAAAAAGAGTAGTGCTTCTTAAACTTTAATGTTCACACAAATCACAAAGGAGCTTGTTAAAATGCAGATTTTAATTCAGTGGGGCTGATGGGTAAGGGTGGGTGGGTCCTGAGAGTTCTGTATTTCTAATAAGATCCCAGCTGATGCCAATACTGCTGGTCCCAGGAATAGCAAGATTTTAATTGAAAGTGGAGTTATGGAATGAGCTATGGTCAGAAATTGCATGCGAAGTGAAAAACCAAAACATGAAACATAGCCAAAGTCTGAAGAAAACTTAATCCAAAGGTTAAACAAATTAGAATCATGAAAGGGGATACAGCTGACAACTCAGACCTGCTAAGGGTGAATCCCCAAGACTCTGGCTCTCAGCCTTTTATTTTCCCCCCACATGGAGCATGTTTGAAGTCAGCATGAAAAGAGGGGCTCATAGATAAGGTCACAGGCTGGGTCCTGAAAAAATCCAGTAAAATTTCTTAAAGAAACATTGTTTTCTCTGACTAACAAACCTACCTCCCACAAGCTAGAAAATGCAATTTTGCAATACAGGGTAACTGATTATCACCACAGAAGTTCCAAAAACCAAGATCTTATCTTTCTCTGCTGAAAATTCTGGATGGTTCTCTTACTAGACAAACTCAGACTTCTGAGCTTTGAGTTTATTTTCCTTCACATTCTGACCCTTCCTTACATTTACAGCTTTATCTCTTATCAATATTCACTTACTTTTAGGGCAGGTCACACCTCCCTACAGGGTATTCCCTACTGTAGGCCTCTACTGTAGTCGGTTCTTTGCTGGAATGCCCTTTTTAAAATATACTCTTCAAAGACTAATTTAAACATAATAATGATGATGAAACACAAATCTATATTTATATAGTTCATACTATTTGGTAGGCCAAAAAAATTATCAGAATGAATCCTCACTCCAACTCTGAACAACATGATTATTATGATCGGCCATTCGTTCATTCAGAAAATATTTATTGTGCGCCTAATGCATACTCTAGGTACTGAAAAACTGAACAGACAAGTTTCTTCCTTCAACAGGCTTACATTCCAGTGTTAAGAGATAAATAATAAATAAACATACAATATGTTAGTGATAAGTGTTGGAAAAAATGAAGCACAGTATGGGGATACTGATAGAGATCATTGTTGGAACAAATACCTGAATGGAGAAAGCGGTTACTCTTAAGAATAGCTGGAGGCAGAGAAAAAAGCAAAAGGCATACCTGACCTGTTTTGGCAAGGGGCGAGTGACTGAAGAAGAGGATGATTGGAGTTGAGGTTAGAGAAGTGCAGGAGGTTGGACTAAATCATATAGGAGGTCTTTGTTATTTAGTCTGAAATTTTTGCCTTTTCTTCTAAGTTAAATATAAAGCCATGTTCCTTTTTTATTTTCATCATCATTTATCCCCCTAAACCCACTTCCACCTCCATCCACTCCCCCACCCCCCCCAATCACCAC
Organism: Murina feae; assembly: GCA_004026665.1. Classification (NCBI taxonomy): domain Eukaryota; kingdom Metazoa; phylum Chordata; class Mammalia; order Chiroptera; family Vespertilionidae; genus Murina; species Murina feae. Next base: position 1,303 of record PVJC01049203.1, on the reverse strand, counting down.
CCTGTTGTCTATGTCCCTGAGTTCTTTCTCTTTTTTAAATTTTTTACTCAATCTATCCACACCACCACCACGACTCCTGTCCCCAAGCTATCAACCTGCTCTTTATCTATGAGTCTGTCTCTACTTTGCCTATTAGTTCCGTTTGTTCATTAGATTCTACATATGAGTGAGACATGGTCCTTTTAAAAGACTCATGGACTATTGCCTTGAAAATTGATCACAGGGCAACAAGGACAGAATCAGGGACACTTGGTAATAGGCTACTGCAAAGATCCAGGTGAGACATGCTGGAGGCTTAGCCCAAGGTAGAAGCAGTAGAGGTGGAAAGAAGTGGTCAAATTCAGGATCTATTTAGTAGGTTCAGGAGATAGAAGATGAGTGGGATTGAGAGAATGAGAGGAGCTAAAGACAACTAAGTTTTTGGCCTCTACAATGGGCAGGATGGAGTTGCTAATTGCTGCTATATTATAGATAAAGAATTCGAGGTTTAAAGAAATTAAGTAATTCCTCCAAAGTCAGCTGTTCAGTTGTCTGTTACAGCTTTATCTGGAAAGATGGAGTGATAGTTCTCCTTTTTCCCATCTCCTCAAGAAAATAGCTTTTGCTAATGTAATGACAGCACTGAGGCTGGGAATTTCCATGCATCGTCCTTTCTTGGAGCATCCAGCAGAGGACATGACTCAGGTTGGGATGGCTGCAGGATGCCTGGGGGACAGGTCTAAGCACTGAGACCCTGGAAACAACACTAAGCGTCCTGGGCTGCTTTGCTCCAGAGAATGGAGAAGACTACTGGAGAGGGCTGTCTTTGGCCAAGGAGGAGGATCAACAGTATAACCCTAATCCAGTTTCCCATTACCACTCCTAGCCTATACGTCTTATAAAGTTCACTTCAATGAGGAGAAGAATCCTAGAACTACCTCTTGTCCATCTTGATGAGTGAGGGCTCTGAACCATGTTTTATTTGAATGAATTAATGAGTGAATGAATGAAAAAAATAAAGAAAAATGACAGGGATGTGCACCATGGCATTGGTAATTAAAGGAAAACCTTGGGAATGACCTAAATGACAACATGGGAATTGTTGATTAAATATGGTATTTATATGCATCTAAACTAATAAAAGCGAAATATTAAAATTAACCGTTTCTCCGAGACAGGGTAAGCCACGCCCACCAGCCAATCAGAGCGGCTGTATGCAAATTAGCCCAGCCAACATGGCGGCCGCCATTCACGGACCTGAGTAAACGTTTAGGCAGCGTCCATTGCAGCAGGAGCGAGAGGGAAACTGTTTTCGGCCCTCGGC
>PVJC01049202.1:0-12263 GCA_004026665.1 Murina feae | reverse complement strand
CCGTGATGGGAAACAGGCGGCAGGGTTGGAGGGCACCGGGAAGCTGGTAAGAGGCGGCAAGGGGCTGGTGGCCTGCTTGGTGGCTGCCCAGGCCCTTTGTGGGGCACCGGGAAGTGGGAAAGCAAGGCTGCAGGGGACGGGTGAGTGGGAAAGAGTTGGCGGCCTGCTTGGCGGCTTCCCAGGTCCCTTCCGAGGATCAGGGAGCAGGAAAAGGCTGGCCTGACCACGAGGCGGGGTTTTCCCTGCTTTCTGGTGGCTGGAGGAAGATGGGCAGTAGGCAAGCTTGGGAGGCAGTCCGCACCCAGCCCTGGTCATGCTCAAAAAAGAGAACAACATGCTGGGGAGGGCAAGAGTCTGAGAGATCAACATAGAGGGGGTGCCTGCTCCAAGCCTCCACGGTGTGCCTGGGGCAGGCCCCCGGCAGGTAGACACACACAGGAGGACTGCTCCGAGCCTCAGATGCGGCTGGGGGCAGGTCCCCAGCGATGACACACACACATACACACACACACACACACACAAAAGGCGCCTGGCAGACTGGGGCCATCATAGGACATCCACTGAGGGGTCCCAGACTGTGAGAGGGCACAGGCCGGGCTGAGGGACTCCCTCCACCCCGAGTGCACAAATTTTTGTGCACCGGGCCCCTAGTGAGTGTATAATGAGGCTTGAGCTTATCATAAGATTATATTAGTTGCCATGTTGGATCAAGCTGGTCTCTGTAGGTTTTAGCCATAAATCCTTTAGGGGTTGGTCTTACTAACTCTTTGACAGTCCCTGTAGCCCTTATCGGTTATGGAGTTTCATCACATACCCTATCTCAGAAGAAGGGGCTTTGGGATTGAGGTGAATACAGGTTTGGAACATATCTCTTTCACTTGCTTGTTCTGGGTATTTGGTAAGATTACTATAACCTTTCTGACTTCTAACTTTGAGTTTTTTCATCTGAAAAATGGGAGGAACAGTGCCATATTTGCAGGGATTTTGTGGGACTTAGACTATATATAAAGTGTCTAGAACAATTCTGCAGCTATTAAAACATTGATAAAGTACTATATTTGTTAACTGCAAGGCTTATACAGAGATGATGAACAAGACAGGATTCCTACCTTCAAGAAATTCAGTATATAGTGAGGGAGGCCAATATCTAATGAGGGAGACCACTGTAATATAATTTAATTTCTTAACTATTAAAAGGAATAGTTAATTTTGCATGTCTCTATCTTATGAATTTTTTTAACACTTCTGATTTTTGATAAGGAAAGGTTATCAACAAGATAGTCATTTATGTACACACATTTATCACACACACATATACTATCCAATTTAATGTTTTTATCAATTTTATTGAAGCATAATTTATATGTAATAAAACATAGCCATTTTAAGAGTACAGTTTTAATTTTGACAGTGAAAATATAGAACAGCATTGTTCAATAGAAATGTGATGTGAGATATGTAATTTTATATTTTGTAGTAGCCACGATAAAAAGGTTAAACACAACAAATTTTATAATGTATTTTATTTAACCCACTATATTAAAAATAATCATTTTAACATGTAGTCAATAAAGTTATTATTGAGCCATTTTACATTTATTTTTTATACCGTCTTTGAAACCCAGTGTGTATTTTACATTTACATTTCAATCCAAATGCTAACTTTTCATTAAAGTACTTGATTTATATTTATAGTTATATTTCATAAAATTTATAATTGAAAAAGTAGATTTCTCTACCTAAATTTCTTCACTGTGTCCCATAACTGAATCAAGTATCAATTTTTAAATTTAAACTAAATTTATTTAATTTAAGTTTAAATTTATTTAATTTAATTTAATTTAATTTAAGTTTAAGTTTTATTTAATTTATTTAATTTAAATTTATTTAATTTAAGTTTAAATTTTAGCTCCTTAGTTTCATTAGCCTCATTTAGATGCTTAATAACTACATGTGACTAGTGGTTACCATATTAAACATGCATATATAGAGAGTTTTTATCACCCTCCCGCCCTCCAAAATTCACTTGATCCCTTTTGCAGTTAGTTCCTACCAGGTCATGTCTGGCCCCAGGCAACCACTGTCATTCTAAAATTTTATATAGATAGAATCATACAGTGTGTGTGTGTGTGTGTGTGTGTTTAACTTAATGCACTCAAATTGTTTTTGAGACTCATTCATTTTGCATATATCAGTAGTTTGTTCCCTTTTTTGTGTTTGATAGTATTCTATTATCTTTCTGCATTCCATTATGTCAGTTTGTTTATTAACCCGTTCAAGGACATTTGGATTGTTTCCAATGTAAGTTTACTATTAAAAACTACCAACCTGCCCTAACTGGTTTGGCTCAGTGGATAGAGCGTCAACCTGGGGACTGAAAGGTCCCAGGTTTGATTCCGGTCAAGGGCATGTACCTGGGTTGCAGGCACATCCCCAGTAGGGGGTGTGCAGGAGGCAGCTGATCGATGTTTCTCTCTCATCGATGTTTCTGACTCTCTATTCCTCTTCCTTCCTCTCTGTAAAAAATCAATAAAATATATTTTTTAAAAAAACAAAAACAAAAAACAAACTACCAACCTGTTTTCTGAAGTGATTATATTATTTTATATTTCTACTAGCAAGTCATGAGGATGAGAATTCTAATTGCTCCATATCCTCTTCAACACTTGGCACTGTCAGACTTTAATTTTAGCCATGTGAATGAGTGTGTATTGTAGTTTTAATTTGTATATACCTGATAACTAGTGATGTTGAGTATCTTTTCATATATACATTTCCTTTCTTGCATCTTTTACTAAAGTCAAATTTATGTTAAAACCTTTTGTCTTTTTTTTATTTGTGTTGTCTTACTGAGTTTTATGTGTGGTTTATTCTAGACACAAATCTTTGTCAGGTACATATTTTGGAAATATTTTTATCCCAGTGTGTGACTTGCCTTTTTATTTTTAGTGTCTTAAAGAGCAAACATTTGACTTTGAGGAAGTCTAATTTGTAAGTTTTCTGTTTTATGAATTGTGCCTTTCACATTATATATAAACTCTGTTTGCCTAACCCAAGGTGTCAAGGCATTTCTTCTATGTTTTCTTCTAGAATGTCTCAGTTTTAGATTTTACATTGCTTTGTCTATGATCCATTTTAAGTTGATTTTTGTATATGCTGTGAGGTATGAGTTGAGGTTCTTCATTTTGTTAGTGGCAGATGTTAGACCTCAATACTTGAGTTTGGCTAAGAGAAGAATTCAGAGCTAAGGAACTCAAATCGAAGGAGAAAGTTTATTCAGCACGCAAAGAGAAAGTTCACATGAAATAAAAGAATCCAGCAAGTGGCTGAAAGTTCTGTCCTGGGATGTTGGCAAGAGTTCCTCCTCTAGCAAGGGGGGGCTAGGTGGGAGGGGCTAATTACTTCTTTAGGCTGACTTACTGGTCATCTTTTGTCCTTTATGAGACATATGAGGCTTGTCTTCAGCCTTGTTCCTCCTCTAAGGGGGTCTACCACATGACTAGCAATATGACTATCGGGGGTCCAAACTGCGTGACCAGAAATATGCCAGGGACGGAAAGGTCACCCTAGGGGTGAGGTCCCTGCCCAGTTTTGCCCATTGTTGGGTGCCCAGGGCTTTCCACCCTGGTGACCTTCAGTACCTGGCCTGTCATTCCTACTCTGCCTATACCTGTCTACCTACCATAGTTTTATTTATTCTTCTTGCTTATAGGTGTCCAGTTCTGGCATTATTTATTGCGAAGATTATCCATGTTCCATCAAATGCTTTTATACCTTTGTCAGTTATCAATCTATCTTAGATCTTTGTGGGTCTATTTCTGTTCTTTTTGTTCAGCTCTACTTATTTATGTGTCTGTCTTTTTGCCATCACCATACTGTTATGATATTATAGCTTTATAGGTAAGTCTTGAAATCATGTGGCATGGGTCATTTTACAATATTTTTTAAAGATTGGTTTAACTATTCTAACTCCTTAGTTTTTCTATCCAACTGGTCAGTTTCTAGAAAAACACTGCTGGAATTTTTATTGGAATTGCATTGAATCTATAGATTATTTTGGGAAGAATGGACATCTTTGTAATAATGTTTTCTAATCCAGGGATATAATATATTTCTTCATTTATATTTCTTTTATCCGTGTTCTAATTTTTCTTAACATAATTTGATATTTTATAGTTTTCTATAAATATAGTTTTCTATATTTTTTCAGTTTCATACATACTTTCAACTTTATTAATATAAATTGTCCTTATATTATAATTTTTTTCCATTTCTTTTATTACATTTCCTCTTTTTTGTTTTCTTTGTGTCCCTTTTATAATTCCAAATGTTATGTATTTAAATTTCGCTGCTTTTTTTCTCAATCAGATTTGTTACAAGTGATTGGGATTTAAGTTTTAGTTTTTGGTTTGGTGCTGTGTTTGTGTTCTTTTTGTCTTCCCAGGTTTGGTTTTGTTTTTTTCTCTTTGCCTTTCTTTCCTATGTTTTTCCTTTTCTTTCTACTTTCCACTTATTGTGTTTCCTTTTTTAAAAAAGCTCTGAGTTGAACAGCTAATGCTTTTCAAAATAATTCTCTTATTTAAAAATAGCCCTAACTAATTTGGCTCAGTGGATAGAGCGTTGGGCTGCAGGCTGAAGGTTCGAGTCTGGTCCAGGGCATGTACCTTGGTTGCGGGTACATCCCCAGTAGGGAGTGTGGAGGAGGCAGGTGATCGATGTTTCTCTTTCATCGATGTTTCTAACTTTCTATCTCTCCCCCTTCCTCTCTGAAAAAAATCAATAACATGTATTTTTTTTTTAAAAAAAGGTATTTAAGGTTAAAAATGTTCTCTTACAATCGCTCAGCTTCATCACATGTTTCCAAGTGGTAAAGTTTTGTTTTCTTGTTCCATTAACAGAAAACATAGGCTGAAAAATACCTGCTTTTCTGAATTTGAGACTTTGTGGTCTTATAGATGGTTATTTTTTGTAATTATTCCATGGGCATTTGAATATAATTTGTGTTTCTGATGTTTGGCCTTTTCTTGTCAGTTTATTTTGTTCCAGTGGTTTCCTTGATGGTTTTATTTTGTTTGCCTTGTATTTTAGTTCTTTCCTCATTTTCCTTTTTCTTTGAAACTATGGAAATTACACTTTCTATTTATTTTCTGTTAGTAAAATAGGCTTTTTTTAAAAAATGACTTCTTTGTCTATGAACATTTGACGTGGTATCATGTCCTTTCAGCATCTGAGCTCTGCTTAGTTCTCCTGTGGTCTTCTCATCTCCCTTTCCACATGTTCCACCTTCTACCTACTCTCTAAACCAGGCATCCTCAAACTACGGCCCGCGGGCCACATGCCGGGTGTTTTTGCTGTCGCTGCCTGTCCTGCTTAAAATAGGATGTGTGCAGTGTGCTAGGAATTTGTTCATAGTTTTTTTTAAACTGTAGTCCGGCCTTCCAACAGTCTGAGGGACAGTGAACTGGCCCTCTGTTTAAAAAGTTGAAGACCCCTGCTAAACAAAACTAGTTTAGATTCCTGGACACATTTCATTATTTCCTCTGGGTGACTCACCCTTAATGTTTAGGCTAAACTTCTCTAAGAAGCCTCTGCCCGTATGTTACTTCCCATAGTCCTACTCTTATTCCACCACCACTCCTAAATTTTGAGGATTGGGTTCTAGCATCTTTTGCTTATCTCTGTGATAAACATCTGTTTGTCTCTGTACTGTAAGACTCTTGAGAGCAGAGATCAGGTTTAGGTACCCAGTAAATATATTCTGAGGAAAATCTGAGAAACATTTTTGCTGTTTAGAATCATTGAGTCATAGAATTTCTGGCAGATCTTATAGATAGACTAAAAGAATGAGGAGTGAGTTATTAAAAGCCATAAAGCTGAGAACATAATCTCTTGTCTGAAGATATTTAGTCCTGCTTTTTCCTGTCAAACTTTTTAATGCATGAAGAACACAAAACAAGTTACAGGCTGACTGTGATCTTCAAGGCTCAGGGGAAGACCAGGCTTCGGCTCTAGTTCTGGGCTCACTGCCCTATTTGGTGTGTGCCCACACTAGGCTGTGGAACAGAAGCCAACCAAGTGGCCACACTTCGGTTTATCTCCCTCTGGGACACGTGAACCTCTTAGCTCTCTGCCTCCATGACCCTCCTAGGTGTTTCAGGACTGTGGTTTAGGTCTTAATGTCTCTGTGTAACGTTTGCACTTAGGGTTCAAACAAGTCCTTCATGGACTTGTAGTCTCTCAGCTTTTGTTTCTGGGCCCATTTGGGGGTCTAATACCTCTGTGCCCTTACTTCACAGCCTTTCCCTTCTATTTACCCTGCCGCCTAGGTGTTAGTTTAGTTGTCAGGTGACTTTTCTCATTCCTGTGTTAAGAGTGTCTGGATTTCACAGTGCTTGACAGAATCAATAAAGGGGGAAAAGCTATTGTTTTGTTTTTTTTCTGTCTCTGCTAAAGGACAGATGAAGACATTTTGGAAAAAAAGAAAAGATCGTTGAGGTGCAATTTAGAAATGGAAGTCATGCTATGAAAAAGGCAGTAGGTACCCATCCTAGAGTATAGGAGCCTCCAAAAAGGGAATTATTTATTTGACCATAGTGTTTCAACAAAGAAAGAGAAAAGATGAGGTGAGAATGGGAGGTGCAGAATCCCTTGGTCAGTGTAGGGCTCTATACTGAAAGGAAGAGCGAACCGGTGTTCCTGATGAAGAAAGTACTGCTCCTCCTGTGACCTCATTCTTTTGTTTTGAGAGTCAAAACTTAGGGTACAGAGAGTATGTTTGGATGGCCCTTGGCTAGCTACAGAACAGTTAAGACATGACTATAAATCAAGTGGTGGTTTTGTAGTTAGCTGTTAGCTGAGAGAAAAATAAAATTTAAGAAAGTCACAATTTACTGTGCAGTTTAACAGTGACTAGATTCAGAGTACAATTCATAGAAATAAGACTAAATTATACTTACAGGGTAGCGACTTTCAACTAGTGTGCTGCAAGAATTTTTAAAACATGTAATGCCTGGTTAGTCAGGGGCACTGACCTCTTTCCCCTTAGATGGTCAAATAAAAAAAATGACAGTAGCCAACACAACAATAGCTGTCAGGTGTGAATGAAGCTGAGATATCTTATTTTGTCATATTGGCAAAAAATACATTTTTGGTGTGCCACAGAATTTAGTAATTTATGAGATGAAAAAGGTTGAAAATTGCTGTTATAGGAGAATGGCCATTTTAGCATTTAGCAGGAAATGAGCGCTGAGCCCCAAAATGCCTTATTGTCCCCAGGATTGAGACTAGTTTGCCATTTCCATATTCCTGGTAACAGATGTCTCTCTGGTAACATGGCTGCTGCAAGTACAAGATGCCAGTATATCAGGGTTAATTATAGCCTGTTCTCCAAATAATTTACTTCTTGCCACCACAAAGCACTTTTTAACTGTGTGTCCTTGTATCAAATGGTTCATTGTTCTTTAAGAAACAAAGCCAGTGGGAGACACAAGAATTACATTGTCAGTTTCCTTGAAATGTTGACATGAAACTTATTACTTCTGTTGTAAAACCCTGTTCCAGTTAGAAAGAGAAGAGACCACCTTGGTCCCAAGGGATATGTACAAATGTGGCTTGAGATTGTATAGCAGAAATACAGTGAACCTATCTTGGTTATTAACTGTTTAGGCAAAAGAGGGGGAGAGAGGGGTACATAGACACATTCATTTCAGGAACCACCAATTTTTTTTTCTCTGAGGGTTTTCAGTAAGATTTTCATTGAGCTAAAGAAAAGTGCCTCTGACAAAGGAAACAAGTAAAATAATATGGGATACCATCAGCAAAGTAGGTTTGCAGGCCCAATTCTGGGCTAGAAGCTTGTACCACAACATAGGTAGGTAGTGCAGACTGGGGAATTATTATTATTATTATTATTATTATTATTATTATTATTTTTTATCCTCACCTGAGGATATTTTTCCATTGATTTTTAGGGAGAGTGGAAGAGAATGGGAAAGACAGAAACATCAATGTGAGAGAAACACGTTGATTGGTTGCCCCTTGCAGGGTCTGGGCTGGGGAGGAGCCTGCAAACAAGGTACATGCCCTTGACCGGAATTCGAACTTGGCCCCCTTTGGTCCACAAGCTGACACTCTAACCACTGAGCCAAACCGGGTAGAACTGGGGAATTTTTTTTAACCTCGACATTTTATTCCCTTGGATTTTACCTTTTCTGTAGTGGTTTTATTCATAATGAACATATGAAGGTACAAACTCCATTGCATTTTTATTCTTGTGGTCCTTTACAGGGCTTTGTTGTTGTTATTGTTTTTAAGAGCTAGAGCCTTTTATTCTGACATTCAGTTTCCGGGATTCCACTGCAAAAGCAGAATAATAACGCAGATCTTTCAGAAGTCAGCTGTGCTTCCTGATGGGTCTCTATACTTGGAGTCTGTGCTCCAAGCTGCACACGTAGATCTTGCTTGTTTGTCCAACAAGCATTCCCTCTCCCCAATTACTAAATATAAGCATTCTCTCTTTGATGAGTAACCGTAGTTTGCACCTGTTCTCTAAGAACCAGAAAAAAAAATGCTTCAAAACCACAAAATAATCCTTCCAACAGCTCTTTAGTCTGGTGTTACCTCTTCGTAAATGAGCAAGTGTATGTCCGAGAAGGCAGATTATGCTGAAGCAGGGTAACCCGGCAGGATATGGTGTTGGACCTGTCAGGCTTCATTGCTAGTCAACATTCCAGTGTTAAAGTATACAATTTGATGAGTTTCACAATGGTTTTTATTCCATGTTTGTTTCTTAGGGGACTTATTTAGCTCTTTCTCTTCGCCTTTTTAATGGTTGTTTTAAGGCTTATAGTATACATCTTTGACTTATAACAGTCTGTCTTTAAGTAGTATTATATCATTTCATCTATAGTGTAAGAACCTCACAACAATAAATTTCCATTTCTCCTTGCTGGTCTTTGTGTTGTAGTTGTCATACATTTTACTTTTATGTATGTTATAAATCCCTTTATCTATTATTCTTTTTGTTCAAGTGGTCAGTTAACTGTTAAAGATTTCCTTTAAGAAAAAGTTTTTTTATATGGACCTAGACATTTGCCATTGCCAGTGCTCTTCACGCCTTTTTGAGGATTCAGATTTCCATCTGATATCAGTTTTCTTCTTCCCAAATTATTCCCTTCAACATTTCTTGTATGAAACTGTTGATGACTTCTATCAGCTTGTCTTGTATGAAATTGGTGATGACTTCTGTCAGCTTGTCTGTGTCTGAAAAACAATTTGCCTTCATCTTTGAACAATATTTTTACCAGGTACAGCTTTCTAGGTTAATAGGGGTTTTTCCCCTTTCAGTATTCTTTGAGTGTTACTCCACTGTCATCTGAATTGCTTAGTTTGCAATGAGAAGTCTATTACTTTTATATTTGTTCTCCCGTATGTAATATGTCCCCCTTTTCCCCTGATGTTTTTGGAAGTTTCTCTTTATTACTGATTTTGAATAGTTTTATGATGTGATACCTGATGTAGTTATCTTCATGTCTATTATGTTTGGGGTTTGTTATTGAGCTTCTTGGATCTATAGGTTTATAGTTTTCATCATATGTGGGAAATTTTCAAATATATTTTCTGCCCCCATCCTCCTTTCAGGAATTTCAGTTACATGTATGTGAGGCTGTTGGAAATTGCCCACCATAGCTCTCTGGTGATCTATTCATTTTATTCAGCCTTTTTTCTTTCTGTTTCTATTGTGTATTCAAACTCACTCTTTTCTTCTGCAATGTGTAATCTGCAGTTACTCTCACTCAGTGTGTTTTTCATTAGAACATTATATTTGTCTTCTTGAGATGTTCAACTTGGGTCTTTTTATATATTCCCTGTTTCCAGGTAACATGCTGAAGCTTTTCTTTACCTTCTTGAACATATCAAATGTGGTTGTAATAACTGTTTTAATGTTCTTATCTTCTGTCATCCATGTTATTTTTACTAATCATTTGTTTCCTTCTTTATGGGTAATATTTCCTCCCCCACTGAATGCCTGATAATTCCTTACTGAAATTCAGATATTATGCTGGTTTTTTTAAATATCCTTATAAATATTATTGAGATTTGTTCCAAGAGGTAGTTAAACTAATTTGAACTAGTTTTGAGTTCAAAATTGAGTCTGTGGCCAATTTTGCCCCATGACTGAAGCAATACCCTACTGAGTACTTGCCCTGATGAACGGAGCTCACAAGGTTTTCCCACTGCAACTGCTAGGAACATAAAACATTCCTAGCCCTCAGTGAGCTCTAGGGATTGTTTCCCCTTCTTTCAGCTTAGTTTCTTCACGTGCATGTTCTAACCAGTATTCACCTGACCACTTGAAAGGGACCTCTGTGCAGCTCTTGGTTCAGGTACTCTGTCCTGTGCATATGGCCGCATTAGACGGTCTCCCCAGGCTCTCCCTGTCCTGAGCCTAGAAACTCTCTTCAAGCAGTTGAGCCCATTTCATGTGTTTCCCTCTCTCTGGAATCACTGTACTGTGCTGCCTGGTGTTAGGTGTCTGAAAACTATTGTTTTGTATCTTCTGTTTGTTCATTTTTTTAGGCATGGGGGGGGGGATATAAATCCATTAGTCCCAAAGTGGAAGTCCAGCAGTATATTATATATTTCTAAAAATACTTTCTAAACTATGTTTATGACTATTGCTGATGGATAGTAATGCAACTGACTTTTGTGTATTGATCTTTTATTAAGCAACTTTTCTATGTAATGTGTCAGTTTTTATTGGGATAACATCCCCATACATATTGGGATAACACCCCCCATGACAAATGTTTAGTTTTTACTCCTGGTGCATTCATCAGTGACTACCTGAAGCTCTGCTCCATATCTTATTTTGGGATTCAGGCTGAAGGAGCAGTGTTTAATGGGATATGCCTCTCTCATGGCAGAGAAAAAAGACTAAATGATTCGCTAAGTCTTAAAGCTTCCTCTCTAAAAACACATATATTACTTACACTCACATTTCATTGACCATAAAAAGTTCATTTGGCTAGCTCTGATGTCTGTGTTAGGAGGAGGGAAGTATAAGCAGTGATGTGTTTGATCTGGTTCATATAACTCATGAGAGCTGATTGTACACATCTCTTTCCAGTACTGTGTTCACTAACATCTCATTGGTAACTTGAAATCAGTTGTGGTGGGTATATTTACACCATGTAAATTGGCAAACAACAAATCAGCACTTTTTTCCTGGAGAGCTAGTTGTTAAACTTTTAGTAGCAAATATGGGTTATATGTCTCTTTTAGGGAATAGTTGGAAACTAGATTTTTTTGGTCACATTTCATTTTAATAATTTCTTAATTTGCATATGTTTAAATTTTACTAGCAATGGTCTCTAGTGCAGTATTGAATAGGAGTAGTGATAAAGGGCAAACTTGTCTTCCTGATGTTAAAGGGAATGCAAATTTTTTGTTGATAACACTTATCAGATTAAGAACATTTTTTTCTCTTTCTCATATCATGGATTTAATTTATCATATTATCAAATGCTTTTTCTGTGTTTATTTAGATGTTTTTTAAGTGAAAATTGCATGAATGGATTTTCTGCTGTTGAACTAACCTTGCATTCCTGGGATAAGCCCATCTTTTGATATGTTTTCTAGGCTTCTGTATTTTAATTATAAATTTTATATCTATATTTAGGCATGAGTTTGGCCTGTAGTTTTACTTTCTAAAAGATTTTGGTATCAGAGCATTTTGTTTGTCAGCTTTATTAAATTAATTGAATAGTGTTCCTTATTTTTCTGTTTTCTTTAGGAGTTTGGATAAAACTGGAATTTTTTCCCCCTTGAATGTTTGGTAGAACTTAATAGTGAATTTTCTTTGAGAGGAGATTTTTAATTATTGATTCTGGTTTTTGAATGGTTATAGAGCCATTTAGAAAATCTTTTTTAATTTTCTTGAATCAAGTAGGGAAATATACATATTCCTAGGAATTTGTCTATCTCATCTATTTTTCAAGTTTTAGCATAAAATAAATCCTTACTTTCAGTTCTTTTTTTTTTTTTTTGCACTTTTATTTATTTATTTATTTATTTATTTATTTATTTATTTTTAATTTATTTTTATTGTTCAGATTATTACAGTTGTTCCTCTTTTTTCCCCCATAGCTCCCCTCCTCCCAATTCCCACCCCAACCTCTGACCTTGCCCCCCCCATTGTCCTCATCCATAGGTGTACAATTATTGTCCAGTCTCTTCACGCATCCCCAACACCCTTAACCCCC
>PVJC01049201.1:0-12292 GCA_004026665.1 Murina feae | reverse complement strand
GGCAAAGGGCGTATTAACTATTAAATACTGCCAATCACTGCCACTTGAATTCAACTTCTGAGACTTGAGTTTCACTCCTCTGCCTCCTGGCAGATGGCCTTCTCATGCAGAAAACAAAAACAACATACTTTCCCCTCAATACTAACATGGGGTCATGGATTCACAAATAAATTCCACAGATCACTCTCTACAAGTCAAAAGTCCCTTCTCCACAGAAAGAGGTTATACACTGAATGTGGAAAATGTTCAGTTTCCACTGTTTCACATGACACGGGAGACTTCCTCTCTCCCTGAACTTAGCCATCTCAAGACTATTGATTTTGGATCTATACATAGTACCCCAAGTCTTCAAAATATATTTTTCCAAATTTTCAATTCCAACTTCAGTACTATAGTTAAAATATCTCTTTAAGTTTATGCAATTTTTCTAATAATTATCAGGGTTAGGATTAATTGAACCCCCTTTTTTCCAGTATTGTTGAAACAATTTTGACATTCATGGTGACATGAATTCTTGTTTCCAATTTAGCGTGATGATTTTATTTTATTATTATTTTATTATTTTTTAAAATATATTTTTATTTACTTCAGAGAAGAAGGGAGAGAGATAGAAACACCAATTATGAGAGAGAATCATTGATTGGCTGCCTCCTGCATGCCCCACACTGGGGATTAAGCCCGCAACACTGGGTACGTGCCCTGACCAGGAATCGAACCGCTACTTCCTTGTTCATAGTTGCTCAACCACTGAGCCACACCAGCTGGGCAGTTTGATGATTTTAATAGGAAGTTCAGGGCCTTGCCTTAGAAACAAAATTATAAACTAGCTCACTCCTGCCCTTAGTTATCATTCTCATTAGGTCTCAGTACTACATGGTTTACTATTGAAACAATATTACCTTTAAAAACACAGGTTAAATGGCAAAAATAAACTAGGAAAGGATTTTATTCTTTTGAAAGATCTTAAAGTTAATTTAAAAACATCTTGCACAAAAAAATAATTAAAGCAATGTTGCCTCTGCTACCTTCTCTATGCCACAGTTACTCTGTACAACCTACAACTTTCTACATATACTTCATATTTATTCCCAGGCTCTATCACTTTTATTTCTCATGTCTATACCTCTTTCTCAGTACTTTCTTATATAATATTTTAGTCTATACAAAATAAACCATTTTAGGAAGTTTTGTAGTAGACATAATGGTATCATAAATGTTGGACACATTAGTAGTTATTTTTGAGGCAACATGTAAAAGAGAAATTCACATATTCTACAACTCAGAAAGTGTTAGGGTAGGATTAATATTATGCAACAATTTTTAAAATATATTTCATTGATTTTTTTACAGAGGAAGTGAGAGAGATAGAGAGTTAGAAACACTGATGAGAGAGAAACATCGATCAGCTGCCTTCTGCACACTCCCTACTGGGGATGTGCCCACAACCAATGTACATGCCCTTGACTGGAATCGAACCTGGGACCCTTCAGTCTGCAGGCTGATGCTTTATCCACTGAGCAGAACTGGTTAGGGCTCAACAATTTTTAAAATATATTTTTATTGATTTTAGATAGAGAGGAAGGTAAAGGGAGAGAGAGAAACATCAATTGGCTGCCTCCTACACAACCACTACTAGAGTTCAGGCCCTCGACCCAGGCATGTGCCCTGACTGGGAATGGAACCTGTGACCTTTTGGTGCATGGAACTACACTCAACCAACTGAGCCACACTAATCAGGGCACCATTCATTATTTTTAAGATAAGAAAAAAGGTGCAAAGAAGCATCTAATATCACACAACTAGTTCTTGGTGCAACCAGAATTGACCTCAGGGAAAGTCATTCCAGCATCAAGCTCTACAACATTAAACATGCAGAGACAAATAGCAGCCACCAGAAGTGGTAGTTTTGATGTTGGTTGGACTATGATCTCCATGCCACCTTCAATCTACTGAAAATTTCTTCAAGAAAATATATTACCAAAATTGGAAAGGTAAAAGAAAAATTTTAAGAAGCATTTTCAGAACTAGCAATCTATATTCAAATAATGAAGATTAATTTTAAAAAAATTTAATGGAGGGAATAACAATAATACCATAAGAGGCCTTTAATAAAAATGGAATAGGAGGTTGAGACAGTGAAGTTAAATGTGTAGCCAAATGAAATTTATTTTTCAATGCAGCCTTTAGGGAGGTAAGTCAATTCTATTTCCATCATTATTAAGGTCAAGCTCCTAACAGTCAGGTCAACTTTTAATACATTCTCATGTTTCCCAACTGAAGTTATAACTGAAAAAGCAAAGATATATCACCCCATATAATTAGGAAAAGGTGGGAGAAAAGATAGCTTGCATAGTCCTCCTCTAGTGGGCCATGCAGCGGAGTCCTGGTCTCAACTATTGAAATTACTCTGAAGCAAGCCCCAAAGGTAAAGCTAAAGGAAAACACCGACTGTTCCTTCCCTAGACAGCATCATATTAATCCTAACCAAAATATCTGATATTAAAAGAAAAGTAGAATATATTTCAAAGTGTTCTTTTACATCTAGGCTTATATTTATAAAAGAGCAGAGCTTTTCCTGCTCTGATTTCTATGACTCATTGTTGAAAAAGGGTGCTAGAGAGATGGAGAAAATGCAAAGAAAAAATTTCAAAGAACTTATTATGATAAATGACACATGACAAAGTGACAGTTAGACAGTTACTAGGCCCAAAGGAATTCAGGCTAGGACAAGTACAAACCATGTGAGGGTTTTCTATTCCTAATTCTTTTGACAAAAATGACAAAATATGGTTCTTTCACGTAATGATAGGGAGAAATAGGAAGCATGGGGACATAGATTATGTTGCTGCATAGAAATGGAAATGGTGATATATATATATTTAGATGGGCTATTTTATTTGAAAAGCATCTCTGGATCTCAGCTTATAAGAATGGGAAGGGCTAAGAGAGGTAGAATGAGGGGAGAAATACAATAGTTTCACCTAACATTTTTGACAGACAAGGCTGTCTAAAGGCTAATTTGAAATTCAGCTAGCACATGCAGGGAAAAACACGCAAGCAAATATATTTCTAAACAGAATGCTGAAAGGATGTTGCTAGCACATTTGTAAATTTCCAATTTTTTCTTACTACACTTATCCAACAACACAAACAAATCAGTTTAAATACAACCTCTTTTACTAATGCCTCTTGAAGCATCACTGCAGTCAGATTGAGTCAAGGAACCATCTGCTGCAAATACAAATAGAGCTACATTCAAGAATTATATTACACAGCCTTCCTAGCTAAGTTCTTACGTGCAAGCTGTTCTTGTCAAAATCAGAACCATTGTGATGATGCATCTTAATAGTCAATCAGACTTTAAGTAAAGAGTGACAAAAGTCCACATATGGATGACAGCTGTTTCTTCAGTAAATATTTTCCCATCTATTGAACGGAGGCTTATGGCAGTTTCGGATATGTTTCATCAGACTTTTCAGCCTGAACTGCCTGAGGATGATTCAAGCAATAAGGATAAAATTCAATTTTCACATCTTTGCTTCAACTTACATCTGAGAAAACAACAGATCCTCCAATAAAAGTTGTACACTATGTCATTAATTTGACAGTATCCTTAACTAATACTGATGACCACAGACCTGAATTGATGACTCTACTTTTTTTGTCCCTCCTCCTGGAATAATAGCATTTATAAAATTTAAGTAAAATCCATGTATTGACTTTCTAATCACATAAAAACAATGATGGGGATTTAAACATTTATGACTAATTTTGATAAATTATTAAATATTAGAAAAGATTAATCAGCCTTTAGCTAAAAGAACCTCAAATAAGATCACTTTTTAACCAAGAAAACGGCATGTAAAATTGAAAGTCAATAAAAATGAGCAGATGTTGTTTCTCAGCATCTGCATGGTAAATGGCACCCTTTTTTCTTCCTTTAATGCAGTTGTTAAAAATTAACATTTAAAAAATATTGAGCATGTAGTCTTATATTCCACAACTGTCACCAGACTCTGATCTTTTTTTAAAATGGAAATTATTTCAGATCTAACATTAAAAACAAGAACGTCTTACCCTGCTATTGGATCTACGGCTATTGCCTTCGGATTATGAAGCTCCAGATCAATCAGGGTAACGCACACAGACCCGTTGTAATTGCAAACAAAGATCCGGTCACTGACATGGTCCACAAAGTAGAAATTTCTGGTGAGCCAATCAATCGCCATGTGCTCCACATCTAGAAAACACACACACAAAACCATTGAACCATAGGTGCAAATCCAGTGTCATGAGCCAAAGTGTACATAGGTCTGCCCAAACCATCACAAAGGACATTTTGGGGAGTTTAAATTGTTTTATGATAAAAAAAAAACCTGCAAAGAAAATTTGTTATAAAGCCAAAATAAGTGATTTAAGCATTCTGTAAAATAGAAAAATAAACAATCAATCAAACAAGAAACAGTTACTTGATAACATTCTTCTTGCTATCTAAGGACTGAGGATGACCTAGACACAAATGGATGAAGAAGTTATAAATCCCAAAATATAGGTATTACAATAAAATTTTACTAGTTTTCACATTTGCCCAAAATAGTTCATTCAATTTAATTGACGTAACTGGCTCAATGGTACAACTAACCACTTTAGTAGTAAGAAGACTAAACATTTTTTTTGTGATCTTAAAGTAAATCCTTATTTTCAGAGCCTCTTCTGTTACAAAAAGGAAGGGTGGAGAAGATGGAAAAGAAGAACCTGTAAGATCCTTTGTTTACAAATGTTTCCAAAACTTGGAAGTAAAGCAAAAGGAGGGGTGGAATGTTCTTTCAAGAATGATATGTGCAGGCACTGTGAAACAGGCCTGCTCAACGATTAATTCATTCTCTAGAAGAGTGATGTTCAGTGGTACTTGCTGTGATGATGGAAATACTTTATATCTGTGCTGTTCAGTAAAGGAGCCACTAGTCACATGTGTCTAGTGAGCACTTAAAATATGGTTAACATAACTGGGACACTTAATCTTTACTGTATTTCATTTCAATTAATTCAAATTTAAATATTAACAAATATTGGTTGCTAGTGGCTGCTATGGATTGTGCAACTCTTAAAAAAACATGTTTGACTTGACTATTTGCTATTTGATAAGGTTGTAAAATTTCATGCTAATTAGATTTTTTTCTGGTAAAAAAAGATCATCCTAAAGGACATGGTTTTATTACACAAACCATTAACCATTTTTAAATCTAAACTATAAATTCAATTTAAAAACTAGCGGCCCAGTGCGCGAATGTGTGCACGGGTGGGGTCTGGCCAGCCCAACCCCATTTGTGGCAAATTGAGCCTGGGCCTGTTGGGAGGAGGGGACAGTGGAAAGTTGGCTGGCTGGCCCACCCTGATTGTGTCTGATTAGGGCCAGGCCAGCTTGGGGGAGGGGTTGTCTGCAATTGGCCCCGATTGGGGTGGGGGAGCTGATCAGGAGTGGAGCTGGCTGGGGGTAGGGGCCGTGTGCCAGTTAGGGTGGTGGGGGCTGATCCGGACTGAGGCTGTCTGTGGGGAGGGGCTGTAGATGGTGGGCTGGCTGGCCCCACCCCCAAATGGGATAGGGGGTCCAAAGAGGGGACAGCAGCCTGGGGGGAAGGGCTATGGGTGGCTGGCAAGCCAGCCCTACCCCTGATCAGAGTGGGGGGCCAATCAGGGGTGGAGTTGGCTAGCGGGAGAGGTTGTGGGCTAATCAGAGTGGTAGGGGCCCAACAGGGCCAGGGCTGCTTGGAGAAAGCATTGCAGGAGGTTGTCTGGCCAGCCATACCCCTGATTGGGCTGATTCACTGGCTCCAGTGGGCATCATAGAGACCAGTCATTATGGTCATTACAGCATTCCAGTTGCTGGCTTTTCATATATATAGAGTAGGGGCCTGGTGCACAAAATTTGTGCATGGGAGGGGGAAGGTTCCTCAGCCCAGCCTGCCCCTCTCACATACTGGGATCTCTCATGGGGTGTCCTACTGATGGCTTAGGCCCGCTCCCTGCTCCCTTTGGGGAATGGGCCTAAGCCACAGTCTGGCCTCCCTTTGTGGGAGGTGACCAAGCTAATCAGGGGAAGCCACCAGCCTCATCACCCTGCTGCTGCAACCACTGCCAGTCACCACAGCCACCAAGGTGTTTTCATCAACACAGACTCCAGTACCTTCACCATGAAGAAATGACAACTTTCTTTACGCATTATCAAGATGTGTCTTTCATAGGATATGACATTTCTTTCTTTCTCTCTCTCTCTCTCTTTCTTTCTTAATTTCTTTCTTTCTTTCTTTCTTTCTTTCTTTCTTTCTTTCTTTCTTTCTTTCTTTCTTTCTTTCTTTCTTTCTTTCTTTCTTTCTCTTTCTTTCTTTCTTTTTCCTCACCTGAGGATATGTTTGTATCGATTTTTAGAGAATATGGCAGAGAAAAGAAAGACAGAGAGAAACATCAAAGTGACAGGAACACTTTGATTGGTTGCCTCCTTCATATGTCCTGACCTGGGCCCCCGCCAGGGAGGAGCCTGCAATGTAGGTGCATGCCCTTGGTCAGAATTGAACCCAGAACCTTCAGTCAGCAGGCTGAAGCTTTATGCACTGAGCCAAACTGGCTAGGTCAGGATATGACATTTCTTAGCCCTCCAGCATCAGACCTTCATTTATTTTTTCTCCAGAAGTGTGGTGGAAAAACCCTAGATCGCCTATTTGGATTCTGATTACCCAAGTTACTAAGAATATTGCCAGTGGCATGCAGGGAGCTTAGCCAATGAGCATTAAGAAAAGGTGTTTTCTCCATAATTCACTCTAATCACTGGCTCTACCCCTGCCCCTCCAATTCCAGCTCCACCCGTGCCCAGGCCTGTAACCTCTGGTTGAGGCTTCAGGCCTGGGCAGAAGACCCCCAAGCCCCTCTGATCACCAGCTTCACAGAGACCAGGCTTCTGCAATCACTGGCTCTGATCCTGCCTGCTGCCATTGCTGGCTCTGCCCTTGCCCCACTGACGGGCTCTGGCCAAGGCTTCAGGCCTGGGCAGTGGAACCCCAGACTCCTGCATTGCCAGCTCTACCCCTGCCCAGACCCCTGTGATTTCAGGCTCTACCCCTGCCCCTCCAATCATCGGCTCTACCCCTGCCCAGGCCCTGAGGTCACCAGCTCCATCCTTGTCACACTGCAGCCTCTGGCCAAGGCTGCAGGCTTTGGAAGGGGTCCCCTAGACCCCTGCTTTGCTGGCTCCACTGGTGCCCAGGCCCCTGCGATCTCTGGCCTTGTCCCTGCCCATGTCTAAGGGCTCTGGTTTAGGCCTTATGCCTGAGTAGGGCTCCCTCATACCCCTCTGATCACCGGCTCTGCCCCTGCCCCCTCTAATCACTGGCTCCACTCTTGCCCATGCCTGAAGCCTCTGGTGAAGGCCTCTGGCCGGGGCAGGGGATCCCCAGCTCCCTCTGATCATCTGTTCTGTCTCTCAGACCTCCCACCTCCCCCCCCCACCTGCCTGGCTAACAGGCCTACAGGCCTGACCACTTCAGTGGCGGGGCTGAGCAGGACTGGGTGCCACCATCTTGTGGCTATGGGGACGGCCATGTTTGTGACAGAGTGACACCTAATTTGTATATTACTCTTTTATTAGATAGGATGTGGCTGTGGGCACCGCTATCTTTTGGCTATGGGGGTGGCGATCTTTGTGATGGAGTGATGCCTAATTTGCATATTACTCTTTTATTAGATAGGATTCTTTTACTTTACCATACCTATAAATATTTTGTTCTATTAATGCTCTTAGAGCAGTAATATTGGGTTGGTTCCCTCAATAATGACTTAAAAAATACATTTCTGATTTTTATTCATTCCTAAAGTTTATGAGTCTTATTTTTATATATGGAAATTACACTTTGATGCCTCCTTCTTTGAACGCATTATGAATCTATGATTCATTCACTAAGAAGTATTTTCTTCTTCAATCTGCACCTAAAGATTTCTCCAACTCTATGCTTCAAAAGAATTCCTTAGTAACATGCTGCTTCAGTTGCTCTTCTCTCAATAGAAAGACTAATGGAGATGCATGTGCAATCATTATTATTTATAATGGTATATTGTCAAAGCAAACCAGAGAGAGCAGTGACTTTGTGGGAATATTTCCCATGCTTTACAAGGACAAACAGAAAGTGGATATTGTATTAATTGGAAACACATTTTCAAACAGGTGATTACAGTTTCATTCCTAAATTACACAGTCCTTATGGAAGCATAAGCATTTAAATGTTTCACACAACACATGAAATTTTTTTTCTCAACCAGTTCAGCAACCAGAATTTACTCATTCATTCATTCATCTATCTATCTATCATCTATCTATCTATCTATCTATCTATCTATCTATCTATCTATCTATCTATCATCTATCTATCATCTATCTATCTATCATCTATCTATCTATCTATCTATCTATCTATCTATCTATCTATCTATTTTTTTATTTAATCCTCACCCAAGGATATTTTTCCATTGATTTTTAGAGAGAGTAGAAGAGAGAAGGAAAGACAGAAAGAAACATCCATGTAAGAAAAACACATTTATTTGTTCCTCTTGCACAGGCCCTGACCAGGGCCAGGGCTGGGGCAAAGCCTGCAACCAAGATATGTGTCATTCACTGGAATCAAATCCAAGGCTGGCACTCTATCCACTGTGCCAAACCATCCCGGGTAGCTACCAGAATTTCTAAAAATTTGAAAGTATTTCTCTATCTCTAGAAATCTGTAAATGTCTGCTTTCTTTGGTTTGTTAATCTTTTTGTATTATTATATCAGTTACAGCACAGAACCCACTGTTTTCAATGTCATTGTACATGTCTTGGATTCAGATAATGTGCCAGAGTATGGTCCATGACCCATCTCTCAAGATGGGCATGCAGTTGGTTTAGTGTATGCATTTGTCATTCCAGACAAAAGACGTGTTTGACAGCATTTACACCTTCTTTCAACTCAGTATCATAACAACTATCCCAGTTTGAAGGAGCAAGGTCTTACTAAATAGCCTGATAATTAGCAAACACTTAGTAATTGTAGGATTTGGTTTAGTTTCTTATATTTGAAGTTTCTGTCTGATCTTAATGAGATTTTTATTAAGATTGGAAAATTAAGGCAATTGGAATTCAAGTAAGCTAATAAATAGATAGATGATGATAGATGCATAGATAAATAGATAAATTTGGCTAAAATGATTAGAACATTTTAGGAGAGAGGTGAATTTTTCTAGAAAAGAAATTTAGCATTTAATTTTAATTTTCTGATATACAACAAAGTTCATCGGAAATTGCTGAAAATAGCTATAACTGTTTTATGACATTATATTACAAAATAATTTCTAATTTTTTTTGTAGTAAGACCTTTATTTGTTGTTACTGGAATAGCTTTAAATATGTTCTCTAGTTAGCTTTTATGTATTCTGCAACCAAAAGTCACTCAGATTTCAACCTTACTGTTCTCTTGAAATGGTTCTTATTATGGTCACTCAGATTTCTTAATTGCCAAAAGCAAGGGTTACTTTTCCTCTCATATCTACAAAATAATCTAAATATAAATATTGGTGAAAATTTAAGTAATATTGAAAGTATTTTGAAAATGATAAAGTATTATAAAATATAAGTAACTATTAACAATTTCTAAAACAATATTTCTTAGGTCTAAAAATTTAAAGCCTTACTCAGTGGAAATTAATTTAAAAATCCATGGGAAAAGTAAGCACAACAACAAAAGAAGACAAGTATGATAATCTGTAATTGATATAATCATTACATACATTTTTGTGTGTGCATAAAGCAGGTAACTAATTACCAGAGTTGGTGAATATAGAACTTAAACATTTTTAATGTACCAAAGTATATCTATGTATACTTAGTGCTATGGACTGATTTCCTCCAAAATTGATCTGTTAAAGTCCTATCTCCCAGTACCTCAGAATGTAACTGCATTTATTTTTTTTAATGTGAATTTTACTTATAGAAGTTATCCTTTATTTATTTATTTATTTATTTATTTATTTATTTATTTATTTATTTATTTTGGTTTGTCATGACAAATGGTTTTTCTTTTTTTATCATTATTTTTTATTACATAAAGTTTTACAAAGATTAGTACATATATCTCTTTTTTCCCCCTGCCCTTCCCCCAGCCTCCCCTGTCCCCCAGTGTTTTGTGTCCATAACTGCATTTAAAATAAAATCTCTGAAGCGATAATTAATTTAAAACAAGGCCATTAGGGCAGGCCCTAATCCAATCAGACTGGTGCCCTTAGAAAAAGAACAGAGCAGGACATACAGAGAGAGACCAGAGGGAAGGCCATCTGCACACCCAGGAGAGACTCCTCAGAGAAGCCCAGTCCTGCTGGCTAGTTGGCCTTGGGCTTCTGCCTTCAGACTGTGAGAAGATGGATTTCTATGGTGGAGCACTCAGTCTGTGATATTTTGCTATGGCAGGTCCAGCAAAATAATATACCCACTCAAGTATGAGATAAAGTGGTCCTTGCCATAAACGATTGTGAACAAAAATCAAAATCTTACTAAGAAAAAATAGGAAGGAATGTCCCATGTCCTCTCCATCTCAAACTAAGGCATTGTCTAACAGGCCCTTCAAGCATTAGTTAATTCTCCTGGGGAATATACTTTTGTTTAACTTACAATTTAATAGTATTGCTTAGGTCTCAGTTCTGAAGAATTTAGACATTAATTTGTATAGTAATAAATTGCAAATAATTTTTGTCCAATAGAGACGAAAATAATTTCCATCAGGAAGTAAAAATAATCCCAGCTATTTCCCAGTGTGCCATGAACTACTTTTCTACTAATTTTACAATCTCAAATCAGGATGTTTTCTTTCATTGATTGTAAATACCTCAGTCTCTTTGCTACTCCTTTGAACCAAATTTACCATCCTGCTGGTTCTCTCATTAATGAACTAAATGTCTTGTTAACACAATTTCACTACATTTTTTATGTCATGTTTTTAAACTCCTGAAAATTACACATTAACAAATTTTAGTACTTGATTTATTCTTTAACTATTTGCTATGTGATCTCCAACTACCCAGAGGTAGAAAATTTAAATGAATACAAGGATTAGAAAATATGGTAAACAGGTAATACTTGTGTGGAGGGATTGTGGCAAACTTACATGGTGACTGGAAGCTTCTGTGTCCCTAAAAAGGCAGTCTCAACCCCAGCTGACTGTTTTGCCATTGAAATGCTTCTTTGTTTCAAAGACCACCAAAATATGGATTTCAAAATTTCATTTGAAGTCTTCTGTTGTTTAAATATGGTAAGCTATTTTTTTTTAATTATAAAGCATTTTGTTGTACCAAACAAAAGCTGTCTACAGCCAAACTGGATCAAAAGCTACTAGTGTGATTATACCAAAGCAAAGCAAACACTGTATATCATTTAGTCCAGCCTAACCTTCCACTTAAAAGTGTGTTCTTGAGAAAGTTACTAATATCTATAAAAGCCATTATTTATGTGATAACAAACATCACATTCATTTTACAAAGTGGCCAGAGGATTACATCAGGCAACAAAACTATGAATCCAGTACAATGACATGCAATAGCTTTTCTACAGATATAATTGCCTCCCATAATCTTAATTTTAGTTAAATTAACATTCGATGTTTATGTAATTATAACTATACTAGAGGCTCCGTGCACAAAATTCGTGCACAGAGTGGGAGTGTGGGTGGTGGTAGTGTCCCTCAGCCCAACCTGCACCTTTTCCAATCTGGGACCCCTTGAAGGATGTCCAACTGCCTGTTTAGGCCTGATCCCTGGTATCTAGCCTAAAGGGTCAGTCGGACATCCCTTTCACAATTCAGGACTGTTGGCTCCCGACCCCTTGCCTGCTGATTGCCCCTAACCACTCCCCTGCCAGCCTGATCAATGCCTAAATGCTCTTGTGCCAGCCTGAGAGCCTCTAACTGCCCTCCCCTTGCCAGGATGGTCCCCCGCATCTGTCCACCCCTATAGGCCTGGGTCCCCCACAACTGCCCTCCCCTGCCAGCCTGGTCCCCCACAACTGTCCTCCCCTATATGCCAGGGTCCCCCAGAACTGCTTACCCTGCAGGCCTGAGTCCCTCCCAAATGCCCTCCCCTGCAGACCTGGGTCCCCCCTCAACTGTCCTCCTCTGCCAGCCTGGTCCCTGCCAACTGTCCTCCCCTGTAGCACTGGGTTTCCCCCCAACTGCTCTCCCCTGCTGGCCTGGGTCCCCCCCAACTGTCCACCCCTGCAGGCCTGGGT
>PVJC01049200.1:0-12228 GCA_004026665.1 Murina feae | reverse complement strand
AGGAGGAGGGGGAGGAGGAGGGGGAAGAAGGGGAGGAGGAGTAGGAGGAGGAGGAAGAGGAGGGAGATTTTCATTGCTGTTTTTACTCCAAGTAACCCTCTCCCCCAAAACCTTGCTGTGCTCAGCCACCATTTTGATGAGATCACCCTTTTTCCTTTTAAGACAGGACTGTGTTGTGTCCTGAAGGTCATGTATGAGCAGCGATGTGTCGCATGGGGTACAACAAAGATGAAAATAGTAGGAAGAATTGTAATTGTTCCTTGCCTTAGCCAGTGAGCCAGTTAGCCACCACCACACGCACCTGTTCCACGGCACACCAGAGAAGGGTAAGGAGATGAGGCTCCCTCCTCCTGAGTTACTCATGACTCGCGAATTTCCTTTCCAAAGCAGCTTCCTGCCTCGGAGTCCAGCTTTATCTCACTTCTAGGTGAGCACTGCGACTGAATTCCACACCAACGGAAAGCCCCGTGACCCGTGTGCAGGAGTGCATGCTCTGCACATTTATGAAAGCCTCCTGGAGAGAAAAGAGTATTCAGGAGGCACACGTCACCTGTGCCAAAGCAATGCGGCGCATTTATTCCACGACGCTGGGAGTAGGCTTCTTACACACAGAACTTATCTACCGGTGTTGTTTGGAAGATGCACGTCCCAGCATTGCCTTCATTCCAAGAGGTGCTGGCACCGGGAGGGGAGGAGAAGACAGGATTATCATTCCACTAATACTGCTGTGTCTGACTGAAAAGAAGAGGGAGAGACACCAGGGCTACATGTGCACAGAGGAAAGGCCATGTGAGGACACAGAGCGAAGGAGGCCTTCTGCACACCGAGGGGAGCGGCCTCAGAGGAACCGCACCTGCCAACACCTTGATCTCGGGCTTCCGGTCTCCAGAACTGTAAACCTCTGAGCTCCAAGCCTTGGGGGCCCGTTATTAGAGAAGTGCCTTCATTCCAAGTTCCACCCTTAGGCCCACGTGGGGAAGGCGGAAGGAGGAGGGTTGCCTTCCTTAAAAAAGAAAAAAAAAGAAAAAGAAAAAAATATATAATTGATTTTAGAAAGGAAGGAGAGTGAAAGATAGAAATATCAATGATGTGAGAGAATCATTGATTGGCTGTCCCCTGCATGCCCCACACTGGGGACTGAGCCCGCAACCCGGGCATGTGCCCTGACTGGGGATCAAACCATGACCTCCTGGTTCACAGGTGGACGCTCAGCCACTGAGCCGCGCTGGCCGGGCAGGCTGCCTTGTTATAGCAGAAATTGCCATTAGCAAGTCCCAAAAGGTAAAATACTACTCAGCAAATTGACCCGGTAAAAAAGGCAACGTGTCGTTGAGGCTCAGTCTCAACTTACTTGAAAGGAACCCCTCCCTGGCATTTTATCCGAAGGTAAATGGAAGATATTCAGATTGCTTTACAAAAAGAGAGAGAGTGAGAACTGGCTGAGAACCTCAGCTGTGCACAGTGACCAGGGCTCTGTCTGTCCTGTCTCCCTGCTCATCGTTACTCGCTGACATGAAGGAAACATCACAGTTTGGCTCCCCGGAAATGCCTGCGGCTGCCAGCCTTGGACAGCCGACTGCTCGTAATGGGGAGGCGCGGTGCAGTGCGCACGTTGGGGGCTGTAAACACAGCGACCTGGCTCTGCCGGGCCATCTACAAATGTCTCCAATCAACTTGTGTGACTGTCTTCAGCACCTCCTTGGAGTTTTTAAAAGAAATTAATTTGATTTCATTTCCCTTCCCTGGTTTTTCAAATAGTCATTAAAAATTAAACAACACTGGGAAAAGCCTTTTGTGATTATAGCCTTCATTCTCCGGCAACAAACTGGATCTATAAACGAACGTACCATTGTAGATGTAAATTACAAAATTTATATTCAACTATATTAAAACATCTATTCCAAAAATGATTACCAGTTGTGAAAAGCAGACAGGCTTATCACTTGCTGTCAGTTGTTCATGTCTAGTTAAGCAATAATGTGCTAAAACTGCTCTTTTGTTTTGTGGAAGAATTTTGGCAATAGAAGAAATGAACACTCCGTTAATAAAAACTCAGGCTGCTCCCTGCTTTGATGGAGGAAGCAGCTGCCTGTTTTCATTTGCTGCAGAGCAGCAAAACCCATCAATATAATAAGCAGCTTACATGCACCCATCCACGGCATCTGTAAGGATACGGGCTATTCGCTCAAAACCAATCCCAGTTTAATGTTAACAAAGATGTGTCTGACATAGTTGAAAATGCATTAGAATAGGTTTTGAAACAGAAACAGTTTCTTTCTTTTAAATACTTTTTACAGATTTGAAAGGTGAATATGCCTCGCTGGCTGAGAGCAATGATAAAAACCAGCTGAAACGGTGAGGCCCTCCCAAAACAAGGGCAGCAGAGAGAGCAAATCAAGAGGCAGTTATGTGGTTCCCTTCAAAATGGAAGTCGTTCATTTGAGTGATTTCATTCATTTATTCATTCAAACCAGTATCGACTGAATCATTACTACATACTGACTTGGGTTAGATACTGAAGACTCACTTCCTACTCCCAGTGAGTTCACTCTTCAGGGGAAAAGACGGCACAAAACCGTAAGTAAAACAATGCGTTAAGCACAGTGATACAGACACACATTTTCCTATTACGTTTTTAGTTTTTAGAAAATTCAAATAGCCACAGATGACAGTGGAAATTAACATAAAAATTAAAAATCAAATGCTGTCTCCTCCATTACACAGTCACACACTTCATTAGACATACTTTAAGAAAAGACAACCTGATTTTAAAAATTGAATTGTATTTAAACACATGTCAAACTGTTTACTAGTGTAGCCAAGAATTGTCATACCTTGGAGAGGAAGTTTTAGGATTTTAAGTTTGTTTGGACAGCCTCTAATTTTAAAATAACCATTAGATACTTCCACATGATCACGAATGCACCGCATGGCAAGCCTACTAGGAAAACACAGACTTTAAAGCACCTTTCAGTGTGATACAGTAGGCACCGTCTAGTAAACATGCTGAGAGAATATTTCACTCTCAAAGTGACATTCCGAAAAGTCAGATAATTCTAAATCCTCCTTTTTCTGATTTAATATCAAGTAAGTGAGTTTCTCAGTGTGATCATCCAGGGACCTGTCTGATGGCATACATGAATGTGGGCTTAAACATTAGCTTCTCAGGATATCGCATTTCAATAAGCATGTTTACAGAAACATTGAGAAAAAGTACCCCGAAGTGGAGAGCCAAGGACTTTCTTTTTCTTTTTTAAAATATATTTTTATTGATTTCAGAGAGAAAGGGAGAGGAAGAGAGAAAGTCACTGATTGGCTGCCTCCTGCATGCTCCCCCACTAGGGATCGAGTCCACAACTGGGCATGTGCCCTGATCAGGAATCGAACCATGACCTCCTGGTTCATAAGTTGATGTTCAACCACCGAGCCACACCGGTCGGGCAGGGCTTTCTTATTTAAGCATGTTTCCTGTGAAACACACATAACTGGATTTTAATAATAAACTTTTTATTTTGGAATAATTTTAGATTTTCAGAAAGATAAAATGTTGCAAAGAGAGTCACTGGGTGGCCTTCACCCAGCTTCTCTCACTGTTAATATCTTATATTTGTCAAAATTAACACACTGACATTGACACATAATGTTAACAAAACTCATGGACTTGTTTTTAATGGAAGGGCTCCTATTCAGGATGAGGGCAAATGAAGATATCTGTCCGAAAGTCACAAATTAAACCTAAAGGGCGGTACTAGCATCTATCATATCTTTTCTCCCTTAAGTCTCTTCCTTCTTAAGATACTAGTACTCTAAATAAATTTCTATCAGATTTAAAAGTTAAAACAGGACGTAAGCCCTAGCTGGTTTGGCTCAGTGGATAGTGTTGGCCTGCAGACTGAAGGTTCCCGGGTTCGATTCTGGTCAAGGACATGTACCTCGGTTGCAGGCTCCCAGCCCTGGGACATGTGGGAGGCAATCAATCAACGTGTGTCTCTCACATCGGTGTTTCTCTCTTTCTCTCCTTCTTCCTTTTACTCTCTGTAAAAATCAATGGGGAAAAAAATATCCTCAGGTGAGGATTAGGAAATAAATAAATAAACAATAAGACAAGGATACAAAAATGCATATACCTTAGGGTTTATAAAAAGCTGTCCCCATCGAGAGAATTGTGTAGCCAAGCAAAGCCTTGGTTCCCTTTTCATTGCTGAGTAGGGAGAAGGTTATTTCTAGCCATTATTCACACAGAAACTCGGATTGTCCCTATTCAGTTAATAGTTTCATATCCCAGGGTGACCTGGGCCTTACAACCAATCTGTGGCAGCATGAGTTAAGAACCACAAAGAAGTCAGAGGTCCTTATTGTTAGCCCGTTCGGCATGTTCATAAAGCATTCGCCGTGCTTTCCGTGCACGCCTTCTCCCCTCGTCTGCTCCACTGGGCACAATGCATCCAGAACCCTGCAAAGATTCATGGGCTATGCCCCGGTGAATGCTGGGCTCTCCAACAGCAGGTTGGAGAAGCTGCCTTTGGGGAGTTTCTTTCTAACCACAACTGGTGGTTTCTATAGGTCGAATTGTGTTCCCCCCAATTTCACACCTTGAAGCTCCAAACCTCCAATGTGTCTGTGTTTAGAGACAGGGCCTATAAGGAGGTGATTACAGTCAAATGACGTCAGGAGGTGGGGCTCTGATATGATAGAATTTGTGTTCTTGGAAGAGACTCCAGAAAGTGACCCCCACCCCTCATCCAACCTGTGCATCACAGAGCTCACGTGAACACACCTGTAAGCCAGAAAGGGAAATCTCAGTAGAAACTGATCATGCTGGTACCCTAATCTTGGATTTTCAGCCTCCAGAACTGTGAGAACATAAGTGTCTTGTTGCTGAAGCCACCCAGTCTATGGCATTTTGTTAAGGCAGACTGAGCAGACTGACAGAGGCCAACACTTGGTGCCTGATGTTTGGGTGGACTCCCTCTCCAGCCCCAATACAGTCTAAAAACTCCCTCCCTGAACTGTAGATGGGACCCGCAGCACAAACAGAGCACAGTCATGGCCCCAGTGGGGCCCTTTCCTTAGTCCATTACTTTCTCCTCCCCTTCCCTTCAGTTTCCCCTCTATCCATCTCATCTTGCCTCCTACTTTTCATTTTACTCTTCACTGCAGCATTAGCCCCCCCTTTTCCATTTAAAAGAATACATAATAGAAGAGCAAACATTAATCATACTCTGATAAAGGAATTCCTGAAAACAACTGCAATATTTCATAAATACACTTGATTTGTTTCTTTATGTTGTCTTTGACCATAAACTCCTTGAGGGCAGGGAGCTAGCTCACTGTTTCTCTTATTTCCCTGTGGCACGTTTACATGGTGCATGTGAAAGCACGTTGAATTCACATAGAATGGTAGCAAAATGTTCTAAACCCTAGAATTAGCAACAACAATAAAAAAAAAATGAATCCCTCTTCTTCTGCAAGAGCTATTTGCTGAGCTTTATATGAGGTATCTACTCAGGACCTGATTCTACCTGTAAATGCAATCACAGGTCAATTCTTGTGTGGGTAAGTTTCTAATTGTACTCAGTCCACTTTCACTGGCTTTCTTATCTATATCCACAATCTGCAGCACTGGCGGGACAATTATCACCAGAAGACAGGAGAGATGCTCTGGGGAGTAAGGCTGTCCTGGGCCTGGACAATGCATGCTTACAAGTTTGCAGGCCACAGCAAAGCATCCATATTCAATAGGCCATCTTTCTCTAAATCAATCCTTTTGCCTCCTTGCACAGAACCACTTGTGTCATGGGTGTTCATATCTGGAGCTTATCTGAGGATATCAACCAACATGCAGTTCCCTAATCATAGTAGCCTGGAATGAGTCTCAGAAGCAGCCCTGTAAGTAACTTAAGATAGAGAAAATGATTCTCTATGTTGCTTGCTCTTTCTTTCTTTCTTTCTTTCTTTCTTTCTTTCTTTCTTTCTTTCTTTCTTTCTTTCTTTCGGGGGGAGAGGACATGGGGGGCTCAGAGGGAGGCCATTCTCTTTGCTGTAATAAAATTTGTAAACTTAACCCATAGAGCAAAGTGTTTTCTCTGAGAATCACACTACTTGAGAAGATCCTTCGAAATTCACTAATTAAACCAAACTATTGCTCTGAACTTGATACCACAATTACCTTTCTGTTGAGAAAAATTCTGGAGCTGTTATATTGTGACCCGCCCTTTCACACCAGGACAAGCGAGTGTGTTTAAGGGCTGAGTTGTTGAGAGTGGAGAAATCATCATGGTTTCCATGGACTCATGCTGGATATCACAGGACAGAAAACAGATTTCTTTCTTCAGCACCAAAGAGTTCATATTATTCTTCCTTGGCCCCACCGTCAACAAATGATTGGAAAAAAATGGCTTCAGACCTAAAGTGTTGTATTTAGGTTGGAATACAGTTTTTAATCTGTTTATGCTGACCAATAGCACTGAAAGGATTTTGACAGGGCAAGTACTATAATAGAACCTAAATTCATACCCTAATTGACATGAAAAATAATAACCTTTTGGAAGAATATGAAATAGTGTTTACATATCACAAGACCAAATCAGTTACTATTTTTTCAAGGGTGCTTCAGAGAAATCTCAATTTATGAAGTAAGGTCTAACGAACAGAAGGGCTTGCTCGGCACTTAGCTAGTTAATGGTTGAGCTTGGGTTGAATCTCAGTTCACTAATACCTCACCTTGGTTCTCTTTTAAGAGTAAGAGGCTTGAACAATAGTCTAGGAAAGATATCATGATTTGAGTTTGCATAGTGTAGACTTCCCTTTCCAGGTAGAAATTGATGTCTGAAGACACAAATTACACTCATTCTGATTTCAACATATTCACAGACTCCTGGCAATTACATTTAAGTCCTGTTGGTTTTAATTCCTTTTGATTTCTATTTCTCAATAAAGAGTTTACAGAAGCACTGTCTCCAAATCATGACTCAACACACTGCCTGGTGAAAGAGGCTGAAGCTACATTCAGCTGCAGCTAAGCTAACATTGGAACCTCTGCATTCAGGCCAGGAAGCAATGGCAACCTTTGGAACGAGTGACCTCTTCCCCCAGAATTACAATGATTATGTGCCTTGCTTTATACAATTGGGCTTCTGTTTGTTTTCAGGGACTTTATTATCTAAATGGTCATTATTCTTACTTACTCAAATGTCTACATGTAATTTATCTCACAGGTAAGAGTGTGTAGCAGATACCGGCAGTTTATTTTGATTACCAGCATTCTGATCACAATAAAATAGTAATTTCATTTTATTTTGTTGTGTCTAGGGAGGGGAAATCCCATAATATATATAACTTCCACACATTCCATGATGTTGAGAAATGTTAATTTTCTGTGCATTCTCTTCTAAGAATCTTTTCAACATTTCTGGATTGTCTCCGCACTCAGGAACTGGATTGAAATCTCCACTTGGTATTTATCTGAGGCTGTGATAGCTTAGTCGTCTGCCGCCAAATGCCAAGATAGGGGGAATCTCATCATCCAGCGACCAGCTGCATGATGGGCAGTTAATAGATATATCAAACCTTAGGGTATATGCTAAGCTGAAGAGATGATTGGTTGGTTGATACACTGATTGATTAGCATAGGGAGAATGGGTTTCTTCTTGACAACCTAAGATTATGCTTCAGCTAAGCTCAAATTGCTTACACCTCTTCTATTGGGTTTAAAATTACAGTCCTGTCATCTAAAATCTCTCTTCAATGAAATTTTTACCATATATAAAAATTAAAGGGAAAAAGAAAGTAGAAGCACTGGATAAGAGTAAATGGAGTAGATACATTTCATGCTGCTGTTGTTGATTCCACTAGCAAAAGCTGATATGTAAATCCCCTTGAAAAATGTTACACATTTCATAAACGATTACTGAATATTATACAATAACTCAGGGGAAACAGTTCAGTATGTTAAAGTTGGTGAATGCTACATTTTCCAATACATTTAAGTCAGGCCTCTTTTATATAATTAAGAGAATTAAAGTAAACCCCTCTATTAATCTGGTTTAATTTCTAGGGCACATCGAACCTTTCCTTGGACTTTTAAGATTTTTAACTGCTGGCATGCCTTTCAGGGGGCAGGGGAAGAACGGGCAGATTTATGGAGACCGAGGGTTAGCTTTGTTTTTAAAGCAGCTTAACACAAACAGTAACTTCTTTAATTAGCACTAATGACCCTGAAGACAGTCACATGTACATATTGAAACATTGGAATATTGTGCCTATTTCCCACGCATATAGAATCAAGTATGCTCTAAAATGAAATGAAATTAGATGAATGAAGGAAACAACACAGTTCTATAAAACTCTAAACTGATATTTAAGTGGTATTGAATAAAAAGTATCAAGACTTAGCACAAAAGGCCTATATTTTAGAGAGCTCTACAAATGTCTGTTATTCCCGATTAACAATAAATTCATTAAACATAAGCTTAGTTTATGATGTCCTGTTTAAAGATTCAATCTCATTGTACCCTGAATTAGCAGAGACTGGCTACAGAAAGGGCCTTGCTCCCTCCTTCCTCCCCCTCAAAAAAGAAAAAAAAAAAAAAGCTGGGAAGCCTTAATTCAGCACTTTGAAGAACACCCCCTCCTCTGCCTGAGCAAATAAGGATTTGGTTGCCGAATCACTGGATAAGTGGTTCATTGAGAATGTTAAAATCTGCATTAATAAATAGGACTGGGCTTGTAGGATTTTCCCTCTTCCTATCAGCGAGGAGCGGTAGGGGATCAGCTGCGACTAAAATCCCCAGCTGAACAACCCACATACAACTCAGTGAGCAGACTTAAAACAAGGCCATTTATTGGTGACTGTTATGCAAACAAAGCGTCCAAGTCTTAGAAACAGATGTCAACTGAAGCATATGCTTACTGTAAACTGGAATTTGATTCTCTTAATAAAAATAGACATAAATAGGCCTCCAGAAAGTAGGCTGCCTCTTGTTGTCTACCATTGCCTAACTCAACTCAGCCTAAAGCTTTTAAAAAGATGAATAGACTGATATGCGAGGGCAAAAGAATAAAACTTTAAAAAAAATTAAATTGGAAATAAATGATAACGTGTTGGAGCAGTTCCCAGAAGCAATTTTACAGATTTTTCTCTAAAAACACAAGACAGGAAGTTAAAAGCTTAGCACGGGTCACCCATGGCATGTCAAGTTATCATTTCCTACCACTTAGGGTGGGAAAGACACTCCACGTTCAGGTGGCAAGTTGAGTAGTGTGTACTTTTTGCCCTCCTCTCGCCTTCTTTCTCTCTCCCTTACCTCTTCTCACATCTTGAGGTCTTTTAAATGTCACTTATTTTACATGAGGCAGTTGGTGGAGACATGAGTCAACAGCAATCAGAACCATTATCCCCTGCAGCGAGTCCTGGTCTTAATGCATTGTGACACCTTGGCCGGCCAGCCACCCGATTTACCTTGCTGCTTCTTAGGGAATTAAGTGGCATCATGTGAAAATGGTTGTGATATAAACAGCATGGGCATAACTGGTATTAAATTTACCTCTCAGCCTAAGTGAATTTTCCTCACATGTGACTAATCAACATGAAAGCTGGTGGACCCAGGCTGAGCTGGCCAGCGCGTCCCCACCCCTGGGACAGGGTCTATTTTGTTTTATCTCTTTGTACAAGCTGGCAGAAATTTAAAGCGAAGGGGATAATCCAGTGCTGGTGTCTTTATGAAATAACATCCTTACATGAAGAGGCTTTTAACTGTCTGTCCCTGTCCTCTCAAAAAAAAAAAAAAAAAAAGGAGTGTGACAATCTCATTTTTCGGAGCACCCTCCCATGCAAAGGGGAAGTAATAGCCGTGGCCGCCAGGGCTAGTGCTGACCTTACATGATCCATTAGCCACCGAACACTTTAAAAGTCAGTTTTACATACACTGCGGGGGAAATGAGGGGTGATCACATCCTTTTCACTTTAGTGAATTTGCCGTCCATTTGAAGTCAGGTACTTGGTATCCAACACATCCAGCCAGTCCCGTGGTACAACACGAAAGGACACGCTATTGATTAAAAGATGCCACGCGCAGACACGCCGGAACCCTACCCTCTAAGACACTGACTCACAGGAATAGCAGCAGTGAAATGGCTTTGCGTGAACTTTCCTCAAACTCAGACCTAAGAAAGAGAACAATCAAAAACGAAGTCCTTCAAATTTTTAGACATGCTTGACATTGCTACAAAAATGTTTTACTAACCACTTAGCAGACATCGGTAGGTGCTAAAGGAAGTACAGGCAGAGCAATTATCATCCTGCACAGTCAGCCTGATGCTTATTCACAGACAAGAGTGGCTTGCATTCCGCCATGAACCAACTGTGCATGTTGCTGATAATAGAGAGAGGTATTGCCAAGCTGGTACTGAAATAGCACACCTCGTTTACTTCCAGCGACTTATTTGTGGAACGCAATAAAGGCTGGCATATTTGCTCATCACTACAAGAATACTCGAGCCATTGTTAACATTAAAATTAGTTTTCTGACATGGTGTATGCTATGCATTTACTTTTCCTTAAATAGGAATTTCCGTGCCTAGAGTAAAACACTAATGGCATTTCTTGCCCCTTGCAGATGCTGCATTGCTTCATTAATAAACCATCTAGCAACCTGACTGGTAATCAGATGCTTGGCCACTTTGCAATTCTTCACTCTGAAGTTCAAAGACTGTTTCCCTTCATTTTGGCAATACATTTATTCTTGAAACCTCTGCTCTGAGGCAAGTATGCAGAGTGGAAAAACATGAGGAGAAGAGATGCCTGAGGGTGTGGCAGCAGTCCATGCCAAATACAGCAATTTTCAAATCTTGAGCTACATTTATTTTTTTATAAAAAGTAATAACTATAATTATTTTAATGCCTATAGATAAATCAAAACTGCAGTTTTGCTATAGAAAATAATCAGTCTAGTATTTACACACAGATCATACTAACTCAGAGTCTTCATCTTTATTCTATACTAGGGGCCTGGTGCACGAAATTCGTGCACTGGGGGGGGGGGAGGGTTCTCAGCCCAGCCTGCCCCCTCTCACATATTGGGAGCCATCAGGGGGTGTCCTACTGACGGCTTAGGCCCCGTCCCTGATCTCCTTGGGGAGCGGGCCTAAGCCATAGTCTGGCCTCCCTTTGTAAGAGGCAACCAGGCTAATCAGGGGAAGCCACCAGCCCCATCACCCCGCTGCTGCAGCCACAGCCAGTCACTGCAGCCACCAAGGTGTTTTCATCAACACGGACTCCAGTCCCTTCACCATGAAAAAATGACAACTTTCTTTAGGCATTTTCAAGATGTGTCTTTCATAGGATATGCCCTTTCTTTCTTTCTTTCTTTCTTTCTTTCTTTCTTTCTTTCTTTCTTTCTTTCTTATCCTCACCTGAGGATATGTTTCCATTGATTTTTAGAGAATGTGGAAGAGAAGGGAAAAACAGAGAAACATCAAAGTGAGAGGAACACTTTGATTGGTTGTCTCCTGCATATGCTCTGACCTGGGCCCCAGCCAGGGAGGAGACTCCAACCTAGGTACATCCTCTTGGTCAGAATTGGACCCAGACCCTGCAGTAAGCAGGCTGAGGCATTATGCACTGAGCCAAACTGGATAGGGCAGAATATGACATTTCTTAGTCCTCTAGCAGTGGACCTTCATTTTTTTTTCTCCAGGAGTATGGTGGAAAAACCCTAGATTGCTTTTAGGGATTCTTATTAAGAATAAGAATATTAGCAGTGGTATACAGGGAGCTTAGCCAATGAGCAGTAAGAAAAGGTGTTTGCTCTGTAGTTCACTCCCATCACCGGCTTCACCCCTGCCCCTCCAATCCCAGCCCCAACCCTACCCAGGCCTGTAGCCTCTGGTCAAGGCTGCAGGCCTAGGCAGGAGACCCCCAGACCCCTGTTTTGCCGGCTCCACCATTGCCCAGACCCCTGTGATCACAGGCTCTGCCCCTGCCCTCCGATTGCTGGCCCTGAGGAGCCTAGGCCCCTGTGATCTCCGGCCTTGCCCCTGCCCAGGCCTGAGGTCTCTGGCCCAGGCCTTATGCCTGAGTAGGGCACCCTCATACCCCTCCGATCACCAGCTCTGCCCTTGCCCATGCGTGAGGCCTCTAGCAAAGGCCTCTGGCCTGGGCAGGGGAACCCCTGCCCCCTATGATCATCTGTTCTGCCCCTCAGGCCCCCTGCCTCCCCTGCCACCTGC
>PVJC01049199.1:0-12271 GCA_004026665.1 Murina feae | reverse complement strand
AACCATGCAGGCCAGAAGGGAATGGCAAGAGATATTCAAAGTCATGAATAGCAGGAACCTACAACCAAGATTACTCTACCCAGCAAGGCTATCATGTAAAATTGATGGTCAGATAAAGAGCTTCACAGACAAGAAAAAGCTAAAGGAGTACATCACTACCAAACCAGGATTATTTGAAATGCTGAAGGGCATTCTTTAAAAAGAAGAGGAAGAAGAAAAAGGTAAATATAAAAAGTATGAACAACAAAGTGACAACAAATACATATCTATCAACAAGTGAATATAACAAGTCAATAGAAATATCTGATGAACAGAATAAACGGGTGAATAGAATATAAGTAAGGGCATAGAAAGGGAATGGACTGATATTTCTCAGCGGGAAGGGGACATGAAGGGTATGGGAAGAGACTGGACAAAAATCTTATATCTATGGATGAAGACAGTGGGGGGGGGGTCAGGGCACGGGGCGAGGGGGGGAACCAGGTGGAGGGGAGCTATGGGGGTTTAAAAAAAAAGAACATCTGTAGCAATCTGAACAATAAAGAATATTACAAAAAAAAAGTAGCAGGCACAAAGACATAATCACTACTGTCTTTCTGACTAGAGAAGGACAGTGGTGAAGTACTGCTTTATTTGTTCTATACCTATTTCTCAAAGGGGTCTGAGATAATATATTATGTAAGACACACATACAGAAGCACCATCTAAATGAAGACAAGAGAACAGGATCCATGAAATGGAAGATGGAAATAAAGAGGAGAAAGAGAAGGAGGAAGATATTTGTGCTGGAAAGCCTAGACTAAAACTTAGTGGAAGCCAAGGCAAAAGGAAATATGGTGCTTTCTGTCTTCTCAAAGCAATTGCTATTGTGTGGCATTTATTTCATTATCCATTTAAAATATTCAGTTGAATAAGAATTGACTCTCTAGAAAAGAATAATGTACTGATATCAAGGATAGAGATGAAAGGAGTACAGGAAGTAAAGAGTTTACAGGTGAAGAAAAAAAATAAGATTACCTCAAGATAAATATAATACTTAATTAGTGAATGTCATAATCAGTTCTTGAGCTCATTATTAAAATTACATTCAAAGGGCAACATGAAGGGCACATTTTACTAAGATATTTCTCTAAGGGTAATTGGGAAGATGGTTAGAAGAGGCCAATGGAGAATAAGTAATGTTTTGTCTCTGAACCCTCTGAGAAGGTTACAGAGAAGATGGGCTTATCTTAGGGCAGGGAGATCCAGGGCCCAGAGGATGATTAGGGTGGAGAACAGGGGATTTTTATATTTCAACTAAGGCTTATCTTCCAAACAGTCTTTCCTTTCTGAAAAAGTGGCTCAAGTCTTAAACATCATTAGATCAGTTCCTGTGCAGCTAAAATAGTTTTCAGTAAATGTTAGTTGAGTGAACGAATAAATGAGTGGATGGAAGATGTTTTTTAGGACTTTCATATCACTCAAGGGGTCAATTTATTCCCTAACAAGTGTCTATATATATAAAATCTTAATATACAAATAGACTGGATGGCAGAACAACCAAACAACCAGTCGCTATGATGTGCGCTGACCACCAGGGGGTGCCCACAGAACATGGCAGGTGTTGGTTGCAGTGGGATGGTGGAGCAAGTGAGCGAGGGTGCCAGACTAAGGCGGGACATCGGTCACTGTCATTGGGGCGAGCCTCTTAAAATGGTTACTTAAAATCCTTTGCTCCTGCGTGCTGTGGTCCTGCCCAGCACTCACACCCACTGCTGGTGCTGGAGCTGCCACTGGCACCTGCTGCTGGCACCCAGCACTAGTCCTGATTGCTCTGCGGGTGCGAGCTGTGGCTGCTGGCCCCCAATAACTCCTAAATGCTTCTCCACCTCCCTCTGCTCCTGAGGGGTGATTGGGGCAGCAGCTGCTGCTCACATCCACTGACAGTGCCAGCCCTGCTTGCACTTGCTACTGGCGCCAGCACCAATTGCTGTGCTCCATCAGCGGGTATGAGCGGGGCTAGTGCCATCAGTGC
The DNA here is from genome assembly GCA_004026665.1 of Murina feae. Lineage (NCBI taxonomy): Eukaryota > Metazoa > Chordata > Mammalia > Chiroptera > Vespertilionidae > Murina > Murina feae. The sequence continues at coordinate 10,257 of PVJC01049199.1, read as the reverse complement.
ATGGGAGTGGCGGCAGAGAGCCGGACTCCTGGAAGAGAGGGGACCAGGGCTGTGGAGGAAGGGGCTGGGCTGAGGCATGAGCCAAGACTCACCCCTGTGCCCACCACAGCCTCACAGCCCACAGTTCCTTTCAAAGTGCACAAATTGGTGCACTGGGCCCCTAGTATTCATACAAGCCCAGAGAACTAACCTCTCTGGCTTCTCTCAGATCTTTGGGTTCAGAGAAAAAATGTCCTGGATGAAAAGGGTGTACAACCTAAAGCCTAAGGGGATTTTCAGAGGCCTTTAATAGAACACAGCAAGCCTCATGACGTAGAGCCGTCTCTTTGAGGCTATTGAAAGCATGGGGTACATGTGCGTGCACGCATGCTTCTTTTAAGAGTTAGATAATATTTTTGAGTTCTTGATTTACGTTTCCCAACCCCATTACTAAGTCCCTCAGTTTCCTCTTCTCATCAATGATCTTAGGACAGGTAAGTGCTGTATCTTTAAGTTATAATTTAGTAAAATAAATACCTGAATGATTTACAGAACCCTAATTTTAGTTCTTTATCTATTTTTGAGTAAATATTTTTCTTGAAAAAACATTTTACTGGGTAGCAGAGGCTTTTATCCACATTTTGGCAAGCGTTTTGGGGCTTAAAGATATCATTTGCCCTCTAAAGTAACCATATTTTAACATGCTAAGTTAAGGTACATTTTTAAATGAACACTTTATGTCCATTTTGCTTTTCAAGGGTCTTTTAAAGGTTTATTTAATTTTTAGGCATGAACAAAAGAGGAGAGCCAAAATTCAGAAGCTTAAATATTTTATTAAAATATTATACAATGACAAACAGGTTTCTTGCACTTCAGTATCTCCTCTGCAGTTTGATTTTAAAGTCATGTTTCAGCAGATTTTCAATATCCAGTTAATATATTGGCCTGAAACAATTTGCTTGGAGGTATGTCATTGTTACTTACTTTTGTACCTTATTTTACCCATACATAATTTTAAATTTCTTATTAGCTATTGTTATATGTGATAAGTTATTTCTTTTACATTTAGAGATAACTGATCTATGTGGCTAAAGAAGATATTTATAAATAATGTATTTGTAATTTATCATTAATTTTTATACTAAAGTACAAAATTATTTGATTAATGGTTATTCTAAATACTTCTCTTCTTTCCTGCTAAAATTCCTACCAACCCTTGGTGTGCAGTATTACTGTTCATTTGCTAGTGAGGTGGAAGAGGGTTGTGTCCAGTGGTTGCCAACTGGTGGTCCATGGGCCACTGGTGGCCTGTGAGGTCTGAAAGGTTGGAGACTGCTGGTTTAAGGAAACCTTTGGAGCAGCGGTCACCAACCAGTGGTCCGTGGACCAAGGTCCGAAAGGTTGGCGACCGCTGGAAGCTATAGTGAGAGGTATAACTATCACAGTAGTATTGGAGGATGTCTCCAAATTGATCCAGCCCTGACTTGATTTCAGTCTCTTGCTGTATTTGTTCTTCACCTATTTTTGGATTTGGGATCTTTTTAAGAATCCGATGAAAGATCGTACACACAATAGATTCCCTGATCTTTGTCCAAAGACACCATCATGAGAACCCCTGCACTATTAAAAGAAGAAGAAAATAGGACAATGGAGAAAAATTAGAGACCACAAAGGAGTCTAGACAAGAAATTTCGATGGCCAATATAGGGGTTGAACTTTCTTCTAGATCCAAACGAAAGGTTTTGAGGGAATAAAGATTTGTGTATGTAAGGTTAGGATGGAGTTTGAGGAGTGGAGAGAGGATTTTAATTACAAATCTAAATCCATTATTTTGATAATGCCTAAATTATTTTGTGCTATCCTTCATTTTTTTCATCTGAACTATCAAGAGCCTGTCATCTTAAAAATAATAATTCAGCCCTGACCGGCTTGGCTCAGTGGATAGAGCGTCAGCCTGCGGTCTGAAGGCTCCCGGGTTCGATTCTGGTCAAGGGCATGTACCTTGGTTGCAGGCACATCCCCAGTAGGGGGTGTGCAGGAGGCAGCTAATCGATGCTTCTCTCTCATCGATGTTTCTGGCTCTCTATCCCTCTCCCTTCCTCTCTGTGGAAAATCAATAAAATATATTTAAAAAAATAATAATTCAACCACTTGAATTATTATTAAAAATATTGAAATTATTAAAAATAAATGCCCCCCAATATAGATAAATGCACTTTTGAATCTTTATTTACTTAGCATATAACCCTAGCAAACTAAGAGGCAGAGAAAGAAACTAATCTAGGTAGAGATAAATTACATCATTAGCAGCTGCAGAAATTGAAATATAAATTTTTATGCTCTAAGAGATTCTAACCTACATTTCTGATTTACTTCTTACCATTTCTCTTTACTGATTCTTCATTCAGTCAAACTGAATTACTTGTGTTTTTACCATATATCCTTGCAATTTCCTAACTATCTACTGGAACTTTTTTGTACTCCCTTATCCCTATAGCTCATTTAATCTGTCCTTGGGTTCCATGAGTTAATGAATTTTCTTTTTTTCTAAACAATTCAACCTGAGTTTTCATCACTTGTAATAAAAACAAATATAGTTTTACATAGAGACTCCATTTCCTCATGAAATGGGAAGAATAATACCAATTTCCTATAATTTTCATCAGGTTTAAATGAGATAAGGAACTTTAAAAGTGCTACACAAAAGTAAGTTATTCGGGTATTGTGTTATATGTACCTATATTATCAGAACTGTATTTATAATCCTTTTATTAAATTTATTTTCCTTGAAACTAGTGAAAGGTATTCTACTTTTAAGGATGTACAATTATCTACTTTTCTCACAATCATGTAGATGAAATGCTATAGAACAATACCTATTTTATATTCTGGCATTTTAAAAAAAGATTACGAATGTGTGTTCATAAGGGTCCTTAGTTTAGTTTAAAAATTTCTTTTCTATGTAGGTTTATGAAATAAATAAAAGGACAAACTTGCTGGTAAAACTATATATACCTTTGCCTAACAACACAGAGCTGAAAAGCAGAACTGCTTTGGAATATGTTGAGTTTAGCTCTGATGAGCAGGTCATGCCTGAGAATGGAGAAGTAGGAAGCAGTAAGTTTATTACAAACTAGAGGCTGGGTGCACAAAATTCGTGCACTGGGGGTGGGGGTTCCTCAGCCCAGCCTGCCCCCTCTCACAGTCTGGGAGCCCTCAGGGAATGTCCTACTGACAGCAGTCCGGCCTCCCTCTGCAGGAGGGAGGCAACTGGGCTGATCAGGGGAAAGTGCCACCCCCATCACCCGGCTGCTGCTATCACTGCCGGCTGCCACAGTTGCCAAAGTGCTTTTATCAACACAGACTCCAGTCCCTTCACCACAAAAAAATGACAACTTTCTTTAGGCATTTTCAAGATGTCTCTTTCATAGGATATGACATTTCTTTCTTTTTTTTTTTATCCTCACATGAGGATATTTTTTCCATTGATTTTTAGAGAGCATGGAAGAGAGAGGGAAAGACAGAGAAAAATATCAATGTGAGAGGAACACTTTAATTGGTTGCCTCATGCATGAACCCTGACCTGGGCCCCGGCCAGGGAGGAGCCTGCAACCTAGGTACATGCCCTTGATCAGAATCAAACCCGGCCCCTCTGCGGGTTTGTGTCTCTGCTCTGGCCCCACCAGCCCAGTGCTGTCCATCTCTATGTAACCAGATCAATATTTTATTCTCTTTGTAGTCTGCTTGAAGCAATCTACCTTGAGGCATCTTAGATGGGTGATGAGGGGGAGCTCTCAGGTTTGAGCCTGGGGTCAGCCCAGAGTTTCCTATGTGTTCCTGGATTTCCACAAGTAAAAGTGGGGGGAGGGGAGGGGTGGATCTACAATGTGTTCAAATTACATACTTTTTTAAAAAATTTACTTGTTTTTAATGCCCTTTATAAACAGATGTGCCTTTTCTTCTTGAGGGAAATGAAACTGAAGAACTTTGTCTTTTCACATCAGGAAAACTAAGCTATTCCCTATCATGGGCCTTAGATGAAAATGGCATTCCTCTGACACCTATGTCGCAGTCATTAAGATCTGCTTACTGCAGGTAGTAAACCTTTATGTTTAAAAAGTAATTCCACTCCTCAGCAAAGCACCACACAAACCCTGTGTGTATAAAAGGAAAAAATTAGCAGCAATAGGAATTTAGTTTATTGAGATGTTGATTTAGTTTTTTCATATATTTATAAATATATAAAATGTTAATATATTTCTAAATATATAAGACATTTATAATAAGTGTCTTTATATGTAATAGTCTGTATCTCTTCCTTGCTTAGGATTATAGTCACATGGAGGATGAGAAAGGCCAAGACTCCCATGGATTTTATTTCTGGGACCTTTATGTTTCCCAGTCATTCTAGATTATAAAATAATAATTTATGTGTTATCAACTTGCTAGAAAGAAAATCCTAGAAATTCTATGCTATGTCCCAGGACTTTCTAGAAGAATTGGAATTAATTTATAGGTCATATCCACAAATAGGATTACTAGAAATCAGTACAGTAAAATTTTATAAAAATGATGATAATGCTACCTTTTATATTATGCTGTGTTTGAGTAAAATGGTAAATAAAAAAGGCCACATAGATTCCATCATTTCAAAATTAATGAATGATGATAACCAGAACAATGGCCTTTCCCCTCTCCATCTAAACATATATTTTGAAAGACCTTGGCTATATGATGTAATGGAAAAGGAAGAACTATGGAGGCAGTAAAAATATTGAGGGTTGCCAGGGGTTATGAAGAGAGAGGGATGAATAGGTAGAGCACAGGATTTTTTAGGGCATGGAAACTACTCCGTGTGATACTATAATTCTGGGCACAAATAATTACCTACTTGTCAAAACCCATGGAGTGTATAGCCCCAGGAGTAAACCCGAATGTAAACTATGTACTTTGAGTGATAATGATATGCCAACATAGGTTCATGGATTGCAACAAATGCCACTCTTTTTGCAATGAATGTAGTAAATTATAACTCTGGTGCAGGATGTTGATAGTGGGGAGGCTGTGAAGTGTGAGGGGTAAGGGGCATATGAAAACTGTGCTTTCTGGTCACTTTTGCTGTGAGCCTAAAACTGCTCTTTAAAAAGTATTTTAAAAATAGAATAAAAAATTTTAAAACATCACTATAAATAATTTGGATTCGAAAGGAGATCAAAATTGAAATTAGAGACTTTTAAAATAATGAGAACACTATGTATACAACCAGTGGCATATGGCCAGAGTTATAGTTAGAGTTTATAAGTACTTTTTGTGGTAAAGAACAAGTGTTAGAGAAAAAACAACAACAATACCTAAATGTTAGTAGCACTCAGCGACTGATGGTGAGCGGGGCCTGCGAGGCTTAGGGTTGGTGTTGACCTATGAATCTGGAGGTCATGGTTCTGTTCCCAATCAGGGTTGTGGGCCTTGTCCCTTGTGCAGGAAGCAACTGATAAATGATTCTCTCTCATCATTGATGTTTCTATCTCTCTATCCTTCTCCCTTCTCTGAAATCAATAAAAATATATTTTAAAAAACACCAGTTGATTTTGAGAAAACTAAGCTAGTGGGTGCACAGTATTCGTCAAGAAGTTTAACAGGCTGGGGGGGGAAAAAAGACTGAAAATAAGAGAGACAATAGAATCAAGGTATGGATTTCTTAAAAACTGAGGCAATCTTTATCTTCTTAAGAGAAGTGATGAAATCCATGGGAAAAGAGCCAGAGAACATATTAGGAAAAGTGTGAGATCCTTCAGAGTTAGGAAGATATTGAAGCAGACACAGATTTATAGCTGTGAGGCAGGATGAGACAGAAATCACTATGAAGGCAAATGCAATTTTTGAAAATATGTATTTTATTGATTTTTTACAGAGAGGAAGGGAGAGGGATAGAGAGTTGGAAACACTGAAGAGAAACACTGATCAGCTGCCTCCTGCACACCCCCTACTGCAAACCAAGGTACATGCCCTTGGCCGGAATCGAACCTGTGACCCTTCAGTCCCCAGGCCGACACTCTATCCAGTGAGCCAAACCGGCTAGGGCAGGCAAATGCAATTTTGATGGATGTCCTTGTTCTGGTGAATAAGTGATGTCATCTTCGAGTCCTGAAGAAGGGCATTTTAGGAAAAAAAGTAGACAAGTAATAAAATTAACTGATTTACTATCTAATGAATAAACTTTTAATACCTTGAGCCATTATTTCCTTTTATTTCTTAGTATTTCCCTAATATAATATTGACTGCAGCTATTTCCTCCTGTTGCCTCATTTTACATAGTCATTGCTTTTTATTCTTATAGTCAGATATTCTCACTCTAAAGCAAATAAATGGGGTAATCTTTTATACAAGTATTTTGGATCCTTTTCTTACATTATCTTCAACTTTTCCATTTCTATATGCTGTTAGTATTTTATATATAAGAAGCCTTCTTTGTTTTTTAAAACAAAGAACAATCCAGTCATCTGATTAAACCTTAAAAAACACTGGGGCTGTTTTTCCTGTCTGTCTAAGCCCTCACATGGGTGATATACTGGTCTGCCTACAGTGCTTCACTTTTTATTCACACATTTCTTCCCTAACTCAATCCACGGATTCCCGAAGGCTACCAGTGACCTTCTGATATTCATTGGCTTGTCCTCATCATTTTGCTTCTTTAAGTCTCTTCTCTTATGGCTTCTGTAATGCTGCACTTAGCAGTTCCAGTTACTTGGGGACTCAAGTTTACAAAAGATTGAAAGCAGTTCTGTGAAAGATGGGGACATATGGCAGGTTTCAACAGGGAGTGAATTGTAAGAGAGGTTTTCAAAGTCCAGGGCCTTCTCTAAAGAAGTTAACTCAAAGTAAAACTTTATCATTGTGGCCTCTGACATCAGAGAGGGAAGTTATAGAACTCTCCTCTACTGTGTGGGAGTTTAAGGGCTGGTGTTGAGCAGTGGTTCTAGGAACCTGGGATAGGTTCTCCAGAAGGCAAGGGTGACTTGTGAGAATCAGAGTATAGAGCCAAAAGAGGTCAAATTACAGTGGGAAAGCTGGGGAGTGTGGGAGGGGGTGGGGTAAGAGATCCATCGCAGGACTTATATGCATGCGTATAAGCATAATGAATGGACACAAGACATGGGAGGAGGGAATAAGGACATGTGCTGGTGGGGTAGGAGAAGCTGGGGGAAGGTCAATGGGGAAAAAAAAGGAGACGTGTACTACTATTTGTTAATACTTTAAACAAGAAAATAAAATTAAAAAAAAAGATACTCCTTTGGTAATATTTCCCAGTTAGTTCATATTCTATATTATGTTACAACTGTAAAAATGTAACCTAAAGATTCTTATATACTATGGATTTTATTTTTTCTTAAGCAGACATCTTGGTTACATCTCCGTACTGTGCATCTATGGAAGGAAAATCTAATCTAATAAAAGAGTAATATGCAAATTGACCCTCACTCTGTTACATCCACAGGCCACGCCCACCAACCAATCAGGAGCAAATATGCAAATTAACCCAACAAAGATGGCGGAGGCCAGAGCCGGGATGCTGTGCAAGCATTCCGGCTCTGGCTGCTCCAGGCCTGTTGGAGATTCAGAAGGCAGGTGAGACAGAGAAGACCAGCTCCAGTGCCAGAGGCTAGCTTCTGCCAGCAGTTGAAGAAGCCGCCTGTCCCTGATTGCAGGCGGCTTCTCCCCTGCGTCTGCAATCAGGGACAGGCAGCTTCTCCCCCTCAGCCTGTAATCACGGACAGGATTGGGCTTAAGCCAGAAAGTGGACATCCCCCTAAGGGGTCCCAGACTGCGAGAGGGCACAGACTGGGCTGAGGGACCCCCCCACCCAGTGCACAAATTTTTGTGCACCAGGCCCTTAGTATTTAATAAGTTACTATGCTCAGGGTTTGCAGAATACATCCAATAAGCACCATTTATTATTTGGCATTTACTGTTTTAGCTACACAGAGTGTGGACATTTTACCTCAAGAAGTTTATTGTTTCTTAAGATTAAACTTATATCAGAACCTAATGGGTATGATCAGAAGAGTTCTCTAGATCAGAGCCTCTCAACCGAAGGCTTATCAAAATTCTATGACACAAGTTAGAGTATTCTCAGAAGACCCAAAGAGATAGCACATGTAAATCTTCTATTTTATCCCTAAATGTAGAGGATGGATAGGTATTATGTTTAAATACCTGAAATGGGTATTTATAACGATGTTCCCTAAGCTGGGGAAATACTAACAAATCTATAACCTGCATATTGTATGCACATTCACAGATATTTTTCTTTATGATAGTGTATTAAGAAATGTAGATGCAAGAGGAGATCCTGGAATTCCATGGCTCATTAACACACAGAAGCTTTTTGAATGGGCAAATGAAGTCAGAATTGATCCAAATAATCCAGAATATTCTGATTTAATGGAATTCATTATGGTAAGTTATAGCAAATATCAATTCTGGAAATATATTCTATTTTCTAAGCTCTGGCTTCTTTACTTTTAAACTATTTGAAAATAGTTTGTGGCCAGCCAGCATGGCTTAGAGGTTTAGAGTCCACCTATGAACCAGGAGGTCACAATTCAATTCCCAGCCAAGGCCCATGCCTGGCTTGTGGGCTCAATCCCCATTTGGGGGCCTTCAGGAGCCAGCTGATCAATGATTCTCATCATTGATGTTTCTATCTCTCTGTCCTTCTCCCTTCTCTGAAATCAATAAAAATATATTTTAAATATAGTTTGCTGCACAATTTTTCTAGAAGGCATGTAAGTGTAAATCTCTGGACAGACACAGTTTAAAACCAGTGTACAGTATTATAAAAGCAATAAGAAATTCAACCACAGAAACAGTTACTACTTGAGGCCCAATGGTTGGTACTTTGCCATGAAGCAGCCCACAGCACATCCTGCAGGCTGACCTTCAGACTAGCATCTATTGTATGTCTACTGGAGTGCCAGCTGTATTAGATGTTAGGTATAAAAGACGGCTTATAGACACATTCCTCCCCTCAAAGGCTCCATTATATGTTCACTTCCCCTACTTCTTTATAGCCAACTGAATTGTTCATAGAAATATGAATAGGTGTGCCCCCAAATGCTTTCTTCACACCTTTATTCATGTCATTCCCTCTGTCTAGAAAGCCACCGATAGAGGCTGTCTTATCCATCCTGCAAATCTGATAAACATTTCTTTGGTAACCTCAGTTAAATATGTGCTCTTCTTTCCTTGCCTTCTTGTTAATTTTTTTTCTTTTTATGAACTATAATGGTTCTAATTTCATTCTGCCTTATGCTGTAGTTATTCATTATTGTGTTTTATCCTTCCTTGTGGAACTACAGCAAATAAATATTTATCTCTCTTATGTCAACTAACATTCTTCCTTTCATGTACCCTATACTCCCACTTGCATTTATTGAATAAAGCAATGCTTAAATAGATTATTGCAATTAAGTTTCTCTACATCAGAACCTCTCAACTGATGCGCTGAATTAATCACAGGAATACAGAAATCTTGATTTTCTCTGAGATTCAACTTAAAAGTGAAATCATCTGGCATTTGTCTTTCTCTGTCTGCCTTATTTCACTAAGCACTGATCTTATATTCAAGTCTTTAATCCACTTGAGTTAATTTTTGTGTATGGCATTAGAAAGCAGTCTATTTTCAATCTTTTGCATGTGGCTTTACAGTTATTCCAACAAGATTTATTAAAGAGGCTTCCCTTTCTCCATTGTTTAATTTTTAAAATTTAAATGTAGTTATTATATAATATAATATTATATTAGTTTCAGCTAACAATATAGTAGTAAGACATATTTATACAGTAAAATGTGTTGTTGTTTTTTTAATTACAAAAGGAAATTTATTTCAAAAGCATAAAGAAACATTTACTTTTGAACAATGTAATAAACAGATGTCTTGCAAAAGGAAAACAATCATGACATGAAGTTTTTCATTCAAATTGTTGAAGCAAAAGTAACCTAAGTTGTGCATTATTGCCTTAGGAAAGGGAAGGGGAACAATGAGGTGGCAAAGGAAGAAACACAGTCAATTCAATATTAAACTTAAAGTAGAGTCAATTCTGCTCAGCTTTGAGTTTACAAATATTCTTTAAAAAAGAAAAAGAGGAAAAGTTACACTTAATGTTCAAATTTATGTAACTGTAGTCCTAATACAGTTCCTATACTTGAAATGGCTTTCGGCCACCTGGTCACAGTTTTCAAATAGCAATTCCATATTCCTATGTTCAGATTCCAAGG
>PVJC01049198.1:0-12251 GCA_004026665.1 Murina feae | reverse complement strand
CGCGACCTCCGGCACCAGCCCTTTCCCCGAGCCCCGTGCGCGCGCCTCCGTACCTCTGTACTTTGCTTCCGCTGCTCCTCTGAGTCTCAGACTCTTTTCTAGTTGTAGGATTTTCACTCAGCCAGCCTTCCTGTGGGTGCGAGTGGTGTCCGTGTGTTCTTTTCGTGGTTTTTCTGAAATAGTTTTTCACGGCTGCATTTACGATGTTTACCTTATGCCGCCATCTTGCTGTCCTGCAACTGTTTTCTTGATCTTTTCCCACTCAAGCTAGTAAACTGAGAGGCAAAGGGCTGAGGCCCCTCCAAAGCTGGCTTACCTGGTGGCCAGCATCCTGCAGGGCCTTGGCTGCCACCAGGCCAGACATGCCAGCTCTTACCACCACCACATGCCGGGGCAGTGGGGAGGTTTGGAGGCCCTCCTGCGCTGTGACAATGATGGACTTGTACTCAGGGTCCTGGAAGCACTTGGCCAGGTCCTCATGGTGGCCAAGGCAGCTGGGAGTAGCCAACAGGAGCCCCAAGTCCAGGATTCCTGGGGCAGAGAAAGGAATGGGGCTGTCTTTCTGGGGCCCAGGTGTTTTATGCCACCTGCCCCAGGATGAGCTTGGCTGTGTGAATGAATGGGGATAGTAAGGTCAGGCAGAGTCTGTTGAATATGTGGTTGTAAACACTTATGTTTGTGATTGTGTGTCTAGTGGGGTGATTGTGTTATGTGGGTACAAATGGATGTGAGAACCATGCTGGTGCTAGTTGTGTGATTGTAATTGTGGACTATAAGTTCATGTGTTTGCATGTGATGGGAAATCATGAACGTATGCAGATTTGTATTTGACTGTAAATATGCTTGCTTCTAATGGTGAGTGTGAGCTTGTCTGTGATATAAGTTGCTGTGACTGTGAGTTTGTGATTGTTGCCCTGTATGACTGTGCATTGTCTGTGATTTTATGTGAGGGGATGTGTTTGTGGGACAGTGTATTCCCTGAGTAAATGTGTGCATGAATCTATATGGGAAAGCGAGATGGGATGTAGTGTGTGTGGATAAGCCTGGGTGTGTTGAGTGTGTGCTAGCCTGGGCTTGGAAGAAAGCATTTGCTTGAGTTGGAGAGAGAATAAGGTTACTTGTGTTCTTGTATTTAATTCTGTGTGTGCATTTGAGTGTGAGGCTGAGGGAGGGGGGTGGGCCTGTAAGTATCTGTATCCTTTGAGAATATGTACATTTGTGAGAGGATGGTGGTGTGTGTGTGTGTGTGTGTGTACGTGAGAGTGTGTGAAGCACATCTCTCTTCAGGGAAAGGGAGTGGAGGAGTTGTGACCAGTTTCTCAGTGACATCACTAGCCCAGTCCTGTCGCTCTTCCCCAGCCTCACCATTTTTTCCAAAGCCCTCCAGGTTTTCTAACGTGCAGCCAAGATTGAAACTAGCGTTGGTATAGAACATGCAATACATTCTGTTGCCTGTTCTTAAAGGGAAAAGCAAGGAGATAGGGCACATTGTGCCTCTTGCATTTGTGCGTTGTTTGGGCAGGTGAGGACCCTTGGTCTAGTCTTTGTACAAGCGGGACCTCCGAGGTTGTCCCTTGAAGAAGGATCGTCAGGGGCTGCCCTTGAGAAGAGGCAGGGCACCCAGCTGTTCCCAGTGCAGGCCCTTCCCAATGCCAAGAGAGCCTCCTGCAGGGAAGACTCCTCAGAAAAGAGGGGAGGGGTACCCATGCCCATGGGAGAGCCTCAAGCCTCCTCCTCTTTCCCTCTCCCAGGCCTACTTCAGCCTTCCTAATCCATTCTCCACCCCTGACACATTTTTCTATCTCCCTGAGCTGCCACAATTCCTCTCTCAGATCCCACCCCTTCCTCTTGAATGGGTCCAGCCCCCAGACTCATTCCTATATCTATTCTCTGACTCATTTTCAATACCTGGACCTATCCATAGCCCCTAGTCTAGTTCCTGTCACATCTCAGTCCCCGTCCTCCTTCCCCTTGCATGGCCCTATATCCAGACTCCCCTTTGGATCCATCTCAACTCCCTCAGCCCATCCCACCCCTCAGAATAGCTCTTGTCCCTGTTCCAGAGTTCAATCCCTCCTTCAGCGAGTGCCTCTCTCAGATGTAGAGAAAGGACTTCACTTACCCCTCATCTTGGTCATGGGCTTGCAGCTCATGATGGGCCCTGGGTGGCTTTCCCTCTTTATGAGCAACCAGCTCCACCCCAGCAGTAGCTGGCCTCATCCCACCAGTCTGCCCCAGGGCACTATTGTCTGGGCCAAGCAGAGAAAGAAGTGTGCCCTCAAGGACTGGGCTGTCAGGTGAGATGTCCACAGCCACTTAGTCTCATCCCCAGCCTCATCTTCTCCATCCCCACCTTCCTCCAGGCCTGTTTTCCTCTCCCAGCGAAACCACTTCTTCCAGCCCAGACCCTGGCACCACACCTGAGTGCCAATGTGCTTGAGGAACCTCATTTTCCCCCCAGAAAAGATGTGTGGGAGGGATCATAGAGGACCAAGTCCTTGCTTGATTTAAAAATGCCTTCATTTTTAACTGACTTTTAAAATTAAGTTTCACCTTAGTTTTTATTGATATTGACTTGACTGAGTATAGAATTCTACCATTTTCGCTGCATCTTGGGAGGCTCAAACACTGTGCCCCAGGCCTCTGCAGGGAATTCGACCTGCAAGAACATGCTTGTGCACAATTCATGTCTGTGCTCCCGAGTGACTTCAATTTTTTTGGAACCCTGTGTTCTGGATGAAGTCTAATGCTAATTCTGTTTCTTGTTTTTGTGTATGTTTGTTTTTTGCAGGTAATCTCTCATCTTCCCCACAACTGGAAGCATATAAGGATTTTCTCTTTTTCATAATTCTCCAATTACATGAAGACATGTTTGGATGTCAATTCTCCCCCCTTCCTTCACCCCCTCACCCCTGAGTCATCTGGATGGCAGACAGCGTTCTTTGGGTATGAAGACTTAAGACTTTGCGAGCTCCGGCAATTATCTTTCTATTTTTATCAGTTATTTCTATTTTTATTCTAGAATTACTAGTAAGCTGATTGGAATCTTATTTTTTTCCTTATACTTTCGCCTCTTTATCATTTTATCTAAATTTTGAAAGTGACCATTATATAAATTGTGTTGTACTGGGTAAATTCTGCAACTTGTTTTTCTTTTATATATAACCCATTGGAATTAATAATTAATTATTTGTGGCCTGAGAAGGCAGTGGGATTCTGTTGGGCAGAATAATGTCTATGGAGAGACAAAGGAAGGGCCTGTCCTGGGGGTTCTGTGTAAAGAGACCATGGCTGGGGCTGGGATCACGGAGCTGTGAAATGCACAGCCCTGTGTTGTGCAGGAGAGGCCAGGGCAGTGGTCCCCTGTACTCTGGCGTGCCCCAACTAACCCCACCCCCAGATTAAGGATGAACACCATGCCCCAGGCATCTAAGCAGAATTTGATCTGCAGAACATTCTTGTGCACAGTTCATGTCTGCACTCTGGACCACTGGAATGAACTGGTCTCCAAGTGGCTCTTGATGCAAAATAGTTCTGTCGACATCAACAGAAGGGGGGCTGATGTTGCTGATGGCACTCCAGGGAAGGTCAAAGCCTCTGGAAGCATCCTTGGTGGTACCATTGAATGTACCTAGGCCCTCATGGTGCTCACAATCCCCTCTAAACACACAGGTACCCATGCATATAGAGCAGGTGTGTGTAATCCCAAAGACCCATGTCCCCACCTCATTTCACACTTCACTGGTCAGTGTGTGCCGCCAGGAATGGGGTCAAGAGACCCCATTGTCAAGGAGGGCTGAAGAATGAACCCTGGAATGACCCTTTGGTATTATCATGCCCCCGACAGCCCACCCCTACACACACACACACACACACACTTCTCTTTGTTCTTCATGCAGGGCAATCCGGGGGCAGAATTAGGAGATTTGGGCCAGGCTCACTAGAGATCAAAAGCACTTTGGGAGGGAATGTTCTCAGAATGGAAGCAGCTGCCTTTCCCCCATCACACCCACCAGCAGCCCAGCCCATCCCCCACCCGACCCCCATCAATGCATCCAAATGTGAGGCCAGAGGACCTCCCAGGATAGCTGCTCAGGCCTTGGCAGAACCAGAAGCTACGTTGTCAGGGAAGGTGGGGGTATCGGCTGCCTCAGTTTTCTCATCAGCACAGTGTACAGTTTGGAACAGAGCCAATCCCTGTGACCTGGGCCCCTCCAATTCTGACTTCTGCTTGGAGCTGATCTGTAGACCTAGGAGTGTGTTCTTTCTGCTCACACAAACCTTCTGCCCTTGCAACGTAGCCCAGAACACCCATTCCTGGAGAGGGAGTGTGGGGAACAGCAAAGAGAAGCTCCGAGGCACCAAAGAACCTGTACAGTCTCCTCTAGGTCTGCTAGGGAGGAGTGAAACCAGGTCCCTGCCCTGGGAATGTCCAGGCCACTGAGGTGCAGTCATGTACATGCACAAATCAGACACAGGGCTGCAGCCCCACTTGCTGAGGGCTCAGGACTGGTGTTTAGAGAGGAAGGGAAGGTTCCCCCAGGACATACAGGCTGGGTACACAAATGGCTCTCAGTACTGTATGGCGACTGAATCAAAAACCACACAAGTGGATGAATGAACGGATGTCGGAGGCCATGAATTCATGTGGATTGGAACCCTCTGCTTGCCCAGGCTGAGACTTCTTGGGGATTGTCACTGCTCTGACCCTGGTGTGCATCCTCAACACCCAGCAGGCTGCAGCTCCCAGGAAGGGTCCAGGATAACCTTTGATACAACCACCAGGTGACAAGCTGTGTTTGCTGAACATTCTTGAGAGTGGAATATTGATGTCCACCTCCCCAACCAGACTGAGAACTCTTCACAGGCATCTTCAGTGTCTGGCTCAGATTTCTTCCTACCCTTCATCCCAGTGTTCACCAAAAGACAAGGGCCTGGAATGCAGGAGGGCCTAGCCACTTTCTGGTTAAGTGGCCTTCAGCAGTTCTCAACCTGTGGGTCACGACCCCTTTGAGGGTCAAATGACCCTTTCACAGGGGTCACCTAAATACATCCTGCATATCGGATATTTACATTACAATTCATAACAATAGCAAAATTACAGTTGTGAAGTAGCAACGAAAATAACTTTATGGTTGGGGGTCACCACAACATGAGGAACTGTATTAAAGGGTCGCGGCATTAGGAAGGTTGAAAACCATAGCCCTAGGTCATTCTTTCTCTCTCAGCCTAAGTTTCCTTATATAAAGTGAGGACAAAACTGCCTCTTTGCTTTACTAAGTGTGGGGTTGTTACCATCATAACTAGCTAGTTAATATTAATGCTAGGAAGAAAGCAAAGGAGAGCCAGACATTGTAAGCATGGTCCTCTGGGCAGCTTCACCAAGAAGCTGCAATTTCACACTTCTCAAGGAACCACTTGTCCATTCCCTGGAAATCACAGCGGGAAGGGGCCCAACAAAAGGGAAGATGGACGCATGCTCAGTGAAGTTGGGGTGATGTCGGGAAGGTGCTTGCCTATCAGTCTAGCCTGGGGAACAAAGATCATGGGCCAGAATGCAGAGCCACTGCAAGCATGTGAAATCTTGAAGGCTTAGTTGGTTAAGCTCCTGGTTATAACCCTGAGACAAAGAGCTATCTCTCTCTTGTTCCTCTGGCTTCACTCCTGCTTCCTTGCACTCGCCTGCTCCATGACCCACGCTAGCATGCCATGTAGTCCTAGAAACTGCATGGCCTGTGGCCATGCAGACCCCACACACAATGGACTGCAGCTGGGAACACAAAGTAAGCTCGCCAAATGCAGGACTGGACTGTGCTGTAATATGGAGCAAAGACTCTGGGCAGTGGCTTTAATTCTAGCTCTGCTAAAGACAACATGGGAATCTATGGCAGAGTGGAGGGTGATGAGACCATGGAGGGGAGCTCCCTTCATGTTACATCATCAATAAAGCTTTCCAGGATACCTCAGTCTCCCATGGGGGCCTCAGGAAATTCTTGTTCCCGCTGCACCCCAAGAAGCCCACTTCCACCAGCAACAGGCAGGGACACAGAGGGCACCTCACCAATAACAGGGTCACTACTCCTCCCTCCACATCCCTGTCCCTCACAGCCCAACATCTTCCTTCACCTGTCACCCTCTTACCCGCTCCTCCCTTTATGTCTGCCTTTATAACTGCATTTGCAGGTCTCTGAGAGCAGGAACTAGGTCTCCCTCATCACTGAGTCCTCTATTGCCCAGGATTGCCCAACACATGATCGAGCACATGGCAGTAGAAGTAAATGCTCACGGAATGGATAAGTGATGAGTGAGAGCATTTGTTTAACCAGAACGGTGGTAACCAAAGGTTTGCCATTCCACATGGGATATAGATTTTTAAATGTTTATTGAGAAATAAATGACTCAGGATCTTTGTCCCTCCCCCTTTTCTTGCCCAAGAGATTCAGACAGAAATCTGCTTGAGGAAGGAGATTTTAGGATGCTGCCTCAGCCTAATTTGAACTAAGTATGGTAAACAAGGCAGCCTCAGGCAGGTGCCTGTTAGCTAGGCACTCCCTGTGCCCCATTGTTTCTGAGTTCCCTAGCAAGGATTTTCATGCCATGTGTGTTCTGCTCTTCCTCAACCACCTGTGAGTCACCCTACCCTTCTGAAATCTAATACCCTGTCTCCCCTCCCCCTTTCTTCTTTTTCCAAAAAAATGTCTTATACACCCAGTGTTGCCTGGCTGTCTGGTATTTTCACGTATTTATCATGTCTATGTGACTTCCCCATGTGCATATATTAAACTTTTATTTTCTCCTGTTAACCTGTCTCTGTTAATTTGGTTATTAGCCAGTCAGAAGAACATAGAAGGTGGGAAGAAAAGTATTAATACTTTTTGGTTCCTCCCCCTCTCCAGGGCTGTGCAAACATGAGGGCTTTTGTTGACGTGGCAGTATTTTATATCATAGAATTCGGGACTGGAACATATCTTACAGATGAACTGAACACCACTACCACCTGATAGATGAGGAAACTGAGACTATGGAACAGACTGACAGAGAACACTCATGGAGGCTGTGCTGATTTATCCCGCTTGCACCCCATCTAAAGTCTCCTAGCTCACTGGAGATAAGGGCTTCCTCCATGGCCTCTCGCTGATCATTCTCCTCAGAACATCCTCCTCCCTTGCATGGCTCAAGCCAGTGTACACACAGGGAAGACCAACTCCAGAGACCCTGCCTTACTCCTGGTCACTGCCTTCCTCGGGACACCTGGGAGCCATGGGCGCTGAGGATGGTTGCTGCTGAAGGAGGCTGTGCATGGACGGCAGTGGCAATGAGAGCAGCCTGTGCAGGTTCTCGCCAGAAGCTTAGCTGGGGACTTCCCAGTAGAGCCCAGGGCAATGCACTTAGCTTGGACATCAGAGCCAGACCAAGCTGACTTTGACTCCTGACTCTGATAAGTGAGTTACTTGGACAATTACCTCTTCTATGAGCTTGTTGTCTCACCTGGAATGTAGGAACATTAATCCTTACCTGATAATATAGAGATGATTCTATAAGAGCATAAACAAAAAAGTCTACTATGGATTGAATACTTATATCCCTCCCAAATTTATGTGTTGGAGTCCTGGCTCCTAGTGTGACTGTACTTGGAGATGGGGCCACTAAGAAAGTAACTAAAGTTAAATGAAATCAGAAGGGTGGGGTCCTGATCTGATAGGATTTGTGTCCTTACAAGAAAACACAGCTCATGAGCGTGCTACCCCCTGACCCCTACACACAGAGGAAAGGCCATGTGGAGACACAGCAAGAAAGCAGATCTATAAATCAGGAAAAGAACTCACCAGAAATGGACTACCCTGGGACCTTGAATTTGTTATCACACAGAAAGAGTCAAACTAGCTCCCCCTCAGGAGCAGGGGGAGGTGGAGAAGCCCTCAGGGGTAATCAGGGCTGGCAGCTGCCACTTGCATCTGCTGATGGCACTGAGTGATCAGGACCTGCACTGGGCACTGGCAGCAAGTGTGAGCAGCAGCTCTGGTGCCAGCTGCAGCTGTGAGTGGGGCTGGCTCTGGCAGTGGGTGTGAGTGGCAGATCCAGAACCAGCAGTGGGTGAGAGCGCATGGGAGTAAAGAATT
This sequence comes from Murina feae, assembly GCA_004026665.1. Classification (NCBI taxonomy): domain Eukaryota; kingdom Metazoa; phylum Chordata; class Mammalia; order Chiroptera; family Vespertilionidae; genus Murina; species Murina feae. The sequence continues at coordinate 4,131 of PVJC01049198.1, read as the reverse complement.
TTCACTAACCACCAGAGGCTTGCCTCGATGACAGTGACTGGCACCCCATTTTGTTCTGGCGCCCTCGCTCACCTGCCCCACCATCCTGTCGCAGCCAACACCCGCCATGTTCTGCACATGCCCCCTGGTGGTCAGTGCACGTCATAGCGACTGGTTGTTCGGTTGTTCCAGTTGTTCCACTGTTCGCTAATATTTGCATAGTAGCCTTTTAGTATGTAGGGTGGTACCATCCAGGAGAACAGGAAGCTAGTGCTCAAAAGCCCAAACTCTCTGATGGCACATAGATACAGCTATATACGGCAAAACTCCCAAGTCACGGAGGGTAAAGGCTTCAGGGTCATGTTGGAAGCTGATTGGTCGGAGGTGAGTAAGGGTAATAAATCATTTCTTCAGATCTTGAGGACAGTTCAGAGGTCTCTTCTGGAGTCCCTCTGTCTTGTCTCATGGAAAAGTAGCCAGGGGGTCATTCCACCTTGGGCTCAGTTGCTAAAACATAACTTAGGTCAACATGTTATCTTTAGCCTGCCAGGGGTCTGTACCTTATGATCATTAGTTAGGTCTGGGCAATGTCTTCTGCTGCCTTGAGAGTTGCTGGTGATCCTGGGGAAAGGCTAGATAGGATTTAAAGCTAAATATAATCAGTCATAAGGACTCTCAGTTTCAATCTCAGAGTTCTAGCCTCCAGAACTGTGAGAAAATGCACGTCTGTTGTTTAAGCCACCTAGCCTGTGGTACTTTGTTATGGCCACCCAAGCTAATCCAGTATCTAAATAAGTAGGAGGCACAATTGTCCTCTCTCTTGACAACCTCCTATTTTCCCTCTACTCCCAGGAGGACCAAGGAAGGAATCCTGGCCTGCTGCTCCTTCCCCCCAGATCAGAGGCCATTGAAAGGAGGGTAGTGGCGTGGGCTTTGTAAACTGAAAGTGATGCCACAAAAGATGTCCACGTCAAATCCCTGGAAACTGTGAGTGTTACATTTTATGGCAAAACATGAGATCAAGTTAAGGAACTTGAGAAGAGGAGCATATCCTGAGTTGTCCAGTTGGGCCCAAACATCATCACAAGTGCTCTTTTTCTTTTTTTAAAATTGATTTTTGAGAGAGAGGAAGGGAGAAGGAGAGAGAGAAACATCAGTGTGAGAGAGAAACATCTATGGGCTGCCTCCTGTACTCATCCTAAAGGGAGATATAACCCGAAATCTGGATATGTGCCCTGACCGATGATAATCAAACCGGGGATCCTTCAGTGCACAGGACAACACTCAACCAACTGAGTCACGCCATCCAAAGCACAGTGTTCTTATAAGAGAGATGCAGAGGGACATACAGAGAGAGAAGACATGCATACATGTGAAGATGGAGGCAGAGATTGGAGTGATGTAGCCACAAGCCAGGAACACCTGCAGCTACCAGAAACTTGAAGAGACAAGGAAAAGATTCTTCCCTGGGATGCTTTCAGAATTCCAAGCTACAAAACCCTGAGAGGACACATTCCTATTGTTTTAAGCTGCCCAGTGTGTGGAATTTGCTACAGCAGGCACAGAAAACTAATCTAGGTTTATTGGTCTGGCTCCAACTCAGCCAGTCCCCTGTCTCTGCATCTCTATTTCTTAGTCAAACCTGGACTTAGACCCCCTAAGCCCTAAAGCCTGACTCTGGGTGGGATGGGACCACTGCCATCCATAGCCTTGTCTGGGTCACAGTTGCCACCTGCTCCTTGGCCAATGCCTACCTCCACTGGACTGGAGCACAAGTTTCTCTGCCCATCAGACCCCAGTGGGAGGTGGGCATGCCTGCTGGGACCGAGTACTACTTGGAAGGGGAAACACTACCTTGGGAAAATAGGAGACCTATATTAATATTTTGCCTCTATATGAACTTGAGTTCTGCAGCCCAGAGTTTTCTCACCTGCCAAATGCCCAGCTGTGAGTGCATGATTTCTCTGGGCCTTTCGGTTCTGACTGTAAATGAGTAGAGAAGAGGGTTAGAGGGCTTGGAAGGGAGGAGGGAGATAGTCAATGCCAAGCACAGACATGATGAATTCTAAAATTGGGGCTTTGTTTCTCTCACAGATTACAAGAAGAGCAGTGATAGGATCACAGAGTGATTCAAGGATTAGGAGGAGGCAGAGCCAAGAGTTGGAGGTATGCATGAGAGACGCCATTTCATCTGAGGTGTCCATCACAGGGCCCACTCATCATACTCCTTTTAAGGGAGATTGCTCTGTCCCCAACCTCCAAAGACAAAGTAGGTGGATCTAACCTGAAATCCGGATTTGGACCATGGAACCTTGTCCCCAGTGGAGAACCAACTAGAATAAGGGAAGACCTGACCACCTAGTTAGGGTTTCTTGGCAACTGAAGACATGGAGGGAAGAGATGAAATGGTCCAAACCAGATGGTCACACTTGGCAACTTGAACAGAGAAACATGGGAAAACATGACAGAAAAATGGAAGCAAAAAAGTTACACTCTGAAGAAGTCCAGAGATCTGAGCCTGTCCGAGTGATTGAAAAGAGAAATTAGCCAGCAGAATGAAGTGAAGCGAACTGGAGTGGGAGTCCTGTTGTTGTGCTCATCTTGAGCTGTAAGAGGAAAAGTGCAGGAACTCCTGCTACTGGTGGTCCTAAAGGTTCCTAGTGTGGAGGGGAAAGATCACAGACTTAGAATGAACAAGAACTTGCTTTGTTAAAAGTAGACTGCAGAATAGCAGCAGATGCCCCCAAACCAGGAATTGGGGACCACCACAGCAGTTCCTAACACATCAAAATTACAGACTTCTAAAAGCTAGTAGAACTGAGTTTAGTAAGGTCCCAGGATACAGTCAATATTCTGAATCCAATTATATTTCTACACACTAGCAAATAAACAACTGGACATGGAAATTAAAAATATATATATATTAAAACTGCATCAAAAGGCATTATATACTTAGTGATACATTTAACAAAATAGATGCAAGATGTGTGTATTAGTTATCTGTTGCTGCATAATAAATTATCCCAAACTTAATAAGGTAACAAGCGGTTTATAACAACAAACATTCACTAGCTCAGTTTCCATGGACCAGGAATTCATGAGCAGCTTGGCTGAGATTCTGGCTCAAGGTCTCTCATGAGGTTGCAACTCAGATGTTAGCCAAGGTTGCAATCATCTGAAGGCTCGTGTGACTGTTAGCAGGAGGCCTCAGTCTCCATAGGAATGCTCCTAACATAGCAGCTGGCTTCTCCCACAGGGAATGAGCCAGGGGAGAAGGGGCGACCCAACCAGAAAGCCACACCGTTCTGTTATGAGCCTCTGAGGTCCCACATGGTCAGTTTGCTTTATTCTACCTGCTACAACAAGTCAAGGAAGTAAGTCCAGCCCATTCTCGGGGGCAGGGGAATTAGTCTGCACCTCTACAAGGGAGGTGCAACAAACAGCTTGTGAAGATATTTTAAAAACCAAGGTAATCTGTACACTGGAAACAACAAAACATCACTGAGAGAAATTTTAAAATAGAAAGATACAGCATGTTCATGGATGGGAACACTCAATACTGTTAAGATGTCACTTCTTCTCAGATTGATTTGTAGGTTCAATAAAACCTCAATCAAGACGCATGCAGAATGTTTTTGCAGAAATTAACATGCTGATTCCAAGACTTATATGAAAATGCCAAGTTCCTAAAATAACGAAAACAATTTCATAAAGGAAGAACAAAGTTTGAGGACTACACTACCTGATGTCACTATTTAATGTAAAACTGAAGACCTTCAGTATTGATGTAAGGATAGACATAAATTAGGGGAATATAAAAGAGTCCAGAAATAGACCCACACACGGAATCAATTAATTTTATATAAAGGGGTCAAGTTAATTCAATAGGAAAGGACAGGCTTTTCAGCAGAAGGGGTTGTGCCCTGGCCGGGTAGCTCCGTTGGTTAGAGCATCGCTCTAGTTTGTCAGGATATTGGTTCCGTCCTGGTCAGGGCACATCCAAGATGCAGCCAGAGGGACAAGAAGCTGATGTTTCTCTCTCTCTAAAATCAATAAATAAAAATATTTTAAAAAGAACTATCAGAACCCTTCCTTCCTTCCTTCCTTCCTTCCTTCCTTCCTTCCTTCCTTCCTTCCTTCCTTCCTTCCTTC